>JAHWFO010004153.1:721370-733645 GCA_023313115.1 Rhysida immarginata | reverse complement strand
GCCTCCCTTCTTTTTTTGTCAAATAAAATTTTTATTAACTTCCCCCCCCCCCCCCCCCCCCCAAAGAATGCTTTCTGGTACACTTGCATGTTTTACTAACATGGTTAGAATTAAAAACATGTCCTGGGAGATGCTAGATAGGATTAACGTCAAAGAAAATGCAGGCTAGAACAATCGCTGTTTACCTTACGAGGATAGGTAAGCATCCATCAGTCATCCTCCATGCAGGCAGGCATTATTATCCCTTAGAAAGAACTTTGGGTCTACTGCACCGGCATAAAGTCTGACAAAGTGATCAAGAATTTCATATCTTTCATGTCACAGTGCTGCCTACAAACACGGAGATAAGTATGGCCACCCAACGAAAAGCCAGCCCAAACTATCAAACCTCCACCTTCCAAAGTAATGGGGGTCACCAAAACTGATGGGCTCATATTTGGTTCCAGGCACTCTCTAGATCTGTGGGCATCTGTTGTCTGGTTTCATTAAGAATCTGGACTTCTCAGTAAAAAGTACATTGCTCCACTTGTCTCTGGTCCAGTTGATAAAGTCTTCACTTGGTCGTATGTGCAGTCTGCATATGCAGCCTATAACGCACATTTATTAATTATGCCTATGAAGCGGTCATCTGAAGGAGTTATCAATCAACAGCCTGAAACCAGTCATCTTGTTATTGTTTCTGTGCTTTGAAACTGAGTACATTAACCATGAGATCACAGAAGGATGAACGCAGAGTCATCTTTCGTGATGACTCGACAGGACATACTACTTCCATACATTCCAGTATATTGCATCATCCAAACATCTTTCTGATATGATGAAGGATATGCCTATTCTTAATTTTCTTGGAATTTTCTAAGCTAATGTGATAACCATCGCAAAAAAATACTCCTTTTTTCCAGATGATTACTTTGCATATTTCTGGCTACACCAATCATTATTTCTACATTTGCATTTTCTGATGCAAAACTGCAGACAATTTGGTTGAAAACTACAGATTGGTTTAAAACTCGCAAAATTTGCACTTTGTGCTTAACTTTTGGAGAGGAGCATATTCTATCCAAATTATGAATATGTGAAATATAGGAATAGTGCAATCCAAAAACCCAAACTTCATGTTAAGGTAATTCAATAGTTAGGCTACAAGACAAGATTTATGTGACAGGAATTAATAATTCTGCATAATTATGATAAAGCATTTTCAAATGGTGTTCTGGAGGATTGTAAGACCATGCAAGATTTATAATGGCTGAAGAGAAGCTTTGCAAGTGAATTGCTATCACATAATTTCTATGCTTGCTGTCAACTGAATCATCTGAATTTTTATTATATGCAAAACAAAAACAAGCATTAATACCCATATTTTTTCCTGGGAGGCACTCCACCACACATCCTTTCAAATTCAACTTGCAGTGGTTTCAATAACCCTTCTGCTTGCTCTAGACTCTCTCTATCTTCCTTCTGTGATGTTAATTTCATAAGCATCTATAAAATAAAAATTTTCATGTTACTTCAAGCCCTTAAGCTTTACTTATAAATGGTAAAATCTGATTTTTGATTTATTAATTATTATATAAAAAATTCAATAAAATTGAACATACTGAAAATCTTTTATAATTAAAAGAAATTTCTTCTTACCTTGGTATAGTCAAAATACTGAAAACAATGGTGAACAGGTCCCAATTGTAATTTTGGAAGAACATATTTCACAGCAGACTTAAACCCTTGACCACCAGTCTAAAATATATTTCAAAGAGTAATTTGGTTTAAATCATGACACCAGTCTAAATCATGTCAAAGTATCTTTACAATACAGATACGTGATAAATGCAATTGCCCTTCCCTTAGGAATAAATGAGATTGGGGAGAAAGAAAGAAAATTTTTTTATCAAAATTGTCACCATAATGGTGAAACATTCAGTGATACATGTATTAATCTTCACTTCATAACATTATATGGTATATTACTGCACAATTAGCTTCTCTATACAGGGTGAATACAAAAGTCTGAACACCCCCTTTTATTTTTTGAACCGAAGCAGATATGTCAATTTTGATGAATCCAATGAATAGGAAGTTGTGGGTGGCCTATCCCATGGTGCACTTTTCATCATCCCAAATATGCAAATTAGGATGCATTCAAAATTTATCTCAAAAACCGTAAGGGATAGAGAAAAAAACCCAATTGCAAACTTGTTCAGCATAAAAAAAAAAACCATCCAAATCAGACCAACCAATCACCCACAATCACGTGGTGAACTGTTTGTAGCTTACAAACAGTCACACTGCACAAGGAAAACTGAATGTTGATATTTCTACCATGTAAAGCATGCAAATCAAAAAATTAACATAAATTACCATACTCGCATTCACTTTCATGCGGAAAAGCAAATAAAAGGCATGTTTCAGCACACAGAAGACAGAACAATTCTAGGATGGCAAGCTACACTGTTCCGGAAATGGTCAACATGATCTGCTTCGGAGAGGCAAGGAGAAACCTACATCGAGACAGATACCCTAACGAATGCCATCCATCTCATCAAACAATGCGCCACATTATTCAAAGATTCGAGGCTACAGGGAATGTTAATGCAGAACGAGGACGACCAAGGGCACAAGGCGACAAGGATACAACACCACTAGTTCTGGCTGTAGTTGCTGCAAATCCCCACACAAGCAGCAGAGCAATTGCTGCAGATGTTGGGTGCCATCAGAGAACTGTTCTCAACATTCTACACGCTCATCATTTTCACCCATACCATATTCATTATCACCAGGAGTTACTGCCATTGGATTATGTTGCTAGGGCCGCCTTTTGCAACTGGTTACTTACCTGCCTGGATGACAATCCAAACTTCATTCATGAGGTGTTGTGGACAGATGAAGCCCAGTTCACCACGGATGGAGTTATCAACAGGCACAACCATCATTGGGCAGACGAAAACCCACGATGTCTGCGAGAAGCAACTCAAGTGAACTGGAGAATCAATGTGTGGTGTGGATTGTACAATGACACTGTGGTTGGACCGTATTTTTAAGAAGGAACACTGACTGCAGAACGCTACCGGGCTGAAATTCTCAACATGGTAGTCACAGACTTCATTGACAATTTGCCATTGGCCTCGTATCAGCGCACATGGTTTCAGCATGATGGAGCTCCTCCACATTACGGGTTGGACGTTCGCGAGCGTCTAAGTGAGATGTTTGGACAACAATGGATTGGCTAAGGAGGGCCAGTTCGTTGGCCACCCTGTTTCCCTGATTTTACACCACTTGACTTTTTCTTGTGGGGATACCTGAAGGACAAGGTTTATGCTACACAGCCCGCCTCACTGGAGGATCTGGTTCAACGAATCCAGGAAGCGTGCCAAGGAGTGACACCAGCCATGCTTGCCGATGTTTTGGTGTCAGTTAGGTTCCATGCCCACGGTCGTCACATCGAGCATTTTGTTGATTAACTTTTTTTTTAAACTATTTGAAGTAACTTGTTTGTGCCGTGTGACTGTTTGTAAGCTACAAACATTTCACCACGTGATTGTGGGCGATTGGTTGGTCCGATTTGGATGATTTTTTATTTTTTTTTGGTTTTGTTTGTTTTTTTATGCTGAACAAGTTTGCAATTGGGTTTTTTTTCTCTATCCCTTATGGTTTTTGAGATAAATTTTGAATGTGTCCTAATTTGCATATTTGGCATGATGAAAAGTGCACCATGGGATAGGCCACCCACAACTTCCTATTCATTGGATTCATCAAAATTGACATATCTGCTTCGATTCAAAAAATAAAAGGGGGGTTCAGAGTTTTGTATTCACCCTGAATAATTACTTAAAATTTTAACAGAAACTAGCTTTTCCAGTATAAAAGAAATGTTATACAAGTGACAAGATATTGAGTTCTCACTCTTTAAATCTTGGGGCCCAGGCATGCTATCCCATGAGCAAATTTAAAGTTAACCACCCAAAACAACTTTGTTTAAAATGAAAGATGAAGGTAACCACGTAGAATATAAAAATATTTTTTAATTCAAACTCAAAATTAATAAAATAAACGAAAAATTTTCATTTTTTCCCTCTCCCTGCAATGGACACTGGTGCCATGTTTCGGCAAGATGTGATGTCACAACTTGCAAAGGAGTTTTGAAATTGTGACATTACACGTTGCAACAAGTGTATCGCATTATTATCGGGTATCTCATTTCGAATACGAAGATGAAAACTAGAGCAATAATAACTAGCGATTTTGATAACAGAGACGGTGATATACAAGAGCCGTTAGCAGAATTAAATGCTATTGTACCTTCTGCGCTATACAGCACTATGCATTAAACCGTTGATGCGAGATCTCCAGCACTGCAGCGTGTGCACATACCTTATGACAGCAAATAGGGTTTAGCACAGATCTCATTCATACTTCAGCGTTTAGCACATATCTATCATGGTCATTGTTCTTGAAGATCACCATACTTAGGCTCGTTTAAAGTTGGAACAGAATTGATTTCAATGAATTTCATTTTAATTAACAATGAATTTAAAACAGCCGGATTATCGAAAAAGCACGATGCTTTAAAAAGAAATGAGCACAAGACGTTGTTTGCATTTGGATAAGAGTTTCGTTGCTTGCAAAAGGGAATCCAGGGGTTCTTAATTGATTGTGATTTCTTATTGGATTATATGAAGTTTCTATCGGATTACTTATTTACACACCCAAACAGAGAATAATTTAAAGGCATTCTGATAGTAAACAGGACAGCAAGTTCTTGCGATATGTTGAATCGAAAGCGACTAAGTGGAGAAATTCCCTCCACTGCCGTGCACACGTTTTTATCAAATTTTGCTGTTTTCCACCCAAAAATCACTGTTTTCCTGTTTCGTCTGGAATCAATGGCTATCCTATCATGATGGCGGGATAATTAGCTATTTTGAGAGGAGTATTCTCGCAACAGGAAATGATCTCTTATTCCATAGTGTTCTCTGAAGAAGGGATGGAGTGCACAGAGGGCCATTTTCTATCTTCCAAAGCATTTTTTAAAAATAAAATATTAGGATAAATCGAAAAATTTTGAATGATATATACTTTATTAACCTGGATTATTGTAATGACGCAAAAAAAATGCAGTTGAATTGTTCCGTGGAGTTTACCTTAAATATTAAATGTTAATATTTCTTTAATTTTTTTGAAAAATTACCTGCAGAGAATTGCATACATCTGACCTCTGAAGCAATTCATATAATTTATCACGACTAAATGCTCCTAGTATATCATGGATATATCTTTCATATACGTCAAATTCAGCAGCCTAATATACAGAAAAAATTTTTGAATAAGTAATACTGTAACAAATTGATATTATAGAAAAGTCATCATCTAATTAATATATAATCACCTCTGCCAATTCCTCAAAGCAGCTTCCAATTGTAGGAACATGGTGTTCTTCTGTCATTTCTATAGTATCTTCTATAGATCCCAATAAAGTTACCGTGAAATCATATATATCAATTATATTGCTAAATACAATATCTAAATCATTCTAAAATAAAGAGTAAAAAAAACCTGCAATAAATAGCTGAATTTTTGTGAGTCAAAGTAAATGATAGAGCATGAGTGTTGAACAGCTAGTGCTGTATTTTTTTTTTTCCTTTGTCTTTAGTTACACTTACTTTATTCCTAGGAAGAAGTCGTACAAAAGGATCCCTAAAAACTTTGATGATCATGCTCAAATCTCGTAAATATTGCTTCTCTTCATAAATTAAATCTTTTACAATTTCATCATATGTTCCTGAAGTTTTACTAATTGGTTCTTCTTCTATACTTAATGGCACATCTTCATCTTGATAAAACATATCCATAAGGACCTAATAAAAATTGTCACTTTTGATACGTTTGCTCAAAAAGAAAAGAAAAGAAAATTTTAAAGTAAAGGTTGTGCCTAACCTTATCAGCACACATTGCAACCCTTATATCCTGACATGTAATTTCTGAATGTCGAATGTTTTTTACATAATTCCCTGCAAGCTGAAATATTAATTTCAAAATTAGCTCTTAAAATTGTTTGAATAAAAATAGGCATGTTTCTTCCGTTCATAATTAACTATAATAATTAATATAACCTATATTAATAATTCACTGCACATTAAATATACTTCTTACAAACCTTTAAAATGTCTGCAGATATATATTCTAAAACAGCAACTATATACAAGGATACTTGAAAATCAATTTTGTAGCCTAAAACTTCCTGTAATTAAAACAATTAAAAATGCATTATTAATATTATCAGTAGTATTTTTCTATTTTTCCTAAAACTGTTACGATTCAACATTTTCCCCAAGACCTTTTGGATAGGATGACACTCAACTGATTTTAATGTTAAATTTTATACTAGTTAATAATAATTAAAGAAATAAACTCTACTTTTTGTAAAAGAGGATGAATTTTATCCACAGGTAAAACAAGAGGGGATTTTTTCTTCCCCTTTTCAATGGCTGATTGAGCATCATTAATTGCCCATCGGTCAATGGGATGAGGAAAAGTACGTTGAACACGTTCTTCAACATCTTGGACTGCATGAGGTTGAGCTGCACACAACATGCCCAAAAGCCTTAATATAAGACTCTCAATGTACTTCAAAGCATCTTCTTTTGTCGTCAATGAGGAATGCACCTGATATTGTACCTTTAAACAATACGAACAGAAAAATGTTGATTAGGCAAGTAAGACTTAAATATAATACAAAAATTATATCTTTCTAAAATATAATAAAAAAAAGGTTATTTTTTAAATTAAAGGGACCATTTCAAAAGTAGCTTTTGCAATTTAGTCTTCCATTATAATAATGCTATGACACTAGTATAACCAATTTTATTATCTCAACGCTATGATATTACTACGTAAAGAAACCCATCAACTATAAGCTATTCTCCAAAAATTAATGCAATAGCTTACACCATTGGTAATATCCACATAAACTCCTGCTAAAGAATTCAGATGAATTTTATTAACAACTTGACACTTGCTACATGATGCGGTGTCAGTAAAAATCATGTTTAGCTTAAAAGTTTACATTTCCTTGAGCATTATTCTAATGATAGATACTTGTAGCACTTGTAGCGTCACTGATACTTCTGTAGAAACAAGTACAGCCAAAGCTCCTTATTCACGGGAGATAAGTTCCGACAATGTACTGTGAATATGGAATCCGCAAATGGAGTGGCATTTTGTACGGAATATAGGGGATACATTCCAAGGTTGCAAAATAATAAAAAAAAAAAAAAAAAAAATCTTAATGTAAAAGTAATTTATTGAGATAAATTTTAACAATATTAATTATTATTATTATTATTATTATTATTATTATTATTATTATTATTAGGTTTAGGTAATGGTTTAAAGAACTGAGTAATGCAATGCTTTGCAATCCACAAAACATCATGCGCGAAACTGTTGACAAATAAATTTGACAAGTAAATACACGTTATTCTAAAAGTACGATACTGCATGTATTGTTAGTTTTTGATTTGCAAATACAGAATTTATCATCAGTAAATACGGGAACTGGTCACAATATTTTGGTCGCGAATAAGGAGCTTGACTGTACCGTATTTACCTGACTACAAGACGACTCAATTAGAAAACGACCCTACTTTATGAGATAAATTTTTGGGGAAAATTTTTTTTTTTAATGAACATGGAAGCAAAAATACTTATTTAAAAGTTAAAATTTATTGTAAAAACTCGTGTGATCTTGTTAGGATCGAGAATGCCAGTAAATAGCTGCGCCACTACAGCTGAGGTGGAAAAAAAAACTTGCAGAAGTCTGCTTATTTGTGTAATTTGCGATTTTAAGACGATCCCCCATTTTATTGGTCCTTTAATTTGGAAAATAAAACTTGTCTTAAAGTCAAGTAAATCACTGGAAGAAAATCTTAAATTTACTATAATTCTAAAGTCTTGTCCTGTTACAAAAGAAATTCCCAAAAGAGCAAGCATTATCAAATTCTGTAGAATCATTTATAAAATAAAAAGTTACACAGAAACTCATTTAAAATGATACCAACAGCAACATTTCTAATACATATTACCATTATGCAACAGTTTATCCACATATACAGGGCATATCTGAACCAGTCACAAACTTTTGATGGTGATTCCCCACAGCAGTTATTTTGCTACATGTGGAGAAGCTACAACAAATGTTTAAAATGACGATAGTGGGACGCATCACACGCATTGAGGCGACAAAACATTGACTGGCATACTCGTTTGAGGGTCCCTGAACTATCTCTTGTGGCGCTGAAAGCATTGTCAATACAGTTCCTAAGCTGATCAACCTACTGGATAGTTGTGGTATGCACCTGGTCTTTGATGTGGCCCTAAACGTAAAAGTCAAGAGGGTTTAGATTCGGGGACAGTCCTGGGAAACAAGCGTCAAGTACTTGTCGTTGGGGGAGGGGAGGGGGGGAAAGAGGTCAGATAACGGACAGTTTACTACAGTTTACCCCCCTGAATGGTTGTTTAGGTACACCTGTTAATAACCACTAAATAGGACATTATTTCAAGAATTTGTTGTAGCTTCTCTGCATGTCACCTGGTATCCAATAAGTAGAAAAATCAGCTGCTGAAACTTCAATTTTAGCTGCGGAAATTGAAGCATGTTTACTTGATCTTTTGTTTTCATCTCACTGTGGGGAATCGCCACCAGAAGTTTGTGACAGGGGTAGATACACCCTGTATATTTAAGTTAAAAAAAAAAAAAAAAAAAATTAGCCTCTCAAACACTCGCTTGATTAAACTGGGTGTTTTTCATGCTTCAAACACCTGAGGAAAAGACTACTGCCATTCAATTTGCATGTGTATTTGTAAATTAGAAGTTCTCTCTTTATAGTGCATTCAATTCCAAAATTTTCCTTATTAAGCATCCTAATAACAAAAATGGCCAAAACATTTTACGCTAAGTCGCAGGTGAATGTTTGTCCATGTCTGCTATAATTATATTCATTGATTAATTTTTGTTTTCTTTACATTACTATAACCGATTTTTTGAACAACTAAAAATTGGTGAACTCTGAACCAACTGCTTTGAGAATGCTTCAACAGGAAAGTACAAATTTCCCATATTGTTCGTTTTTAGGGGCCAGATTTCTATGCAAATGCATATTTTTTTTGCAAGTATGCAACTTCAAGAAATGTATGGATAGATAAAGTGTTGGCCTTTTATGTATATTCTCTGAATTAGAGCATATAAATGCATATTCTTATCTATTTCTTTTAATCTGACCCAGTTGTTTGTTATGTAAAAAAAAAAAAAAAAAAAAAAAAAAACTATTTCTGAAAATCTGTTGGAATTCAAGAATTTTTAGGGGATTTCAGAAAGTGAAGATTTTTTTAATGCATTTTATGTGGGGAAAATTTCCCGAAGACTCTGAACTGCCTTCCTCTGAAATCGTTGCGTCCTTTATGTATGCACCATGTACTTCGTGCGATGTTGAACGAACTTTCTCAGTATTCAAAAATGCATTTTCAACAAGCAGACAATACTTTGCTCAAATTATGCAGCAAAAACCCTTAACCCTTTTGCTGCGTAAAGCGGATATATCCACACAAAATTACATTATCACTACTTGCGGAAATCTGATTCATCTCACAGGGTTTAAAAAACTTCTTGTTATGCTGCTAAAAGTGGATAATTCCATCTCCTCAAGAATGAAAATAAAATTTAATTACGCATTGAAAGGGTTAATAAATGATTTTTTGAATAGTCACTTTTTTGTTAAATAAGTTTTAGTGCATTTTGAAGTGCATATTTCCTTTATTTTTAAAACATATTTGCATGCATATTTTGTTGTTTTTTTAGTGCATAAGGTTTGGTTTGGTTTGTTTGGTATTAACGTCCTTTTCAACTGCCATGGTCATTTCAGGACGGCGTTATAGGGGCCGCAAATTTTTCCTCGCAAGGGTTCTTTAATGTGCAGCCGGCAAACGGGACCAACGGCTTTACTTCCCTTCCGAAGGAAGTGCGTGATCTCAGGATTTTCATCCTGAAAAAATCCTCGTCGACCTCGGCCGGGGTCGAACCCGCGTCCTCGGGCATCAGAGGCGATCACTTAGTGCATAAGATCCGACCCTTAGTCATTACCATTCTCACTGTAACTGAATGTCTTAAATTACGTCAACTATCCCTAGAACTAAAATGCATCTACTTATATCAGGTCTTAATCACCTTTGGTAAGATGAACCATCTATTTGCATGGGGTCAAAACTTGAACTACTGATATCTTCAGATCATGTGGAAGATAAAACCCACACTGGATTATACCGACCCATACTATAATCATCAAAGTAGGCGATTATAGAGACCCCTCTAAATTATGTTTAGATAATGAATACAAAAATAAGCAACCTGAGTAACTATGGGATAAGTCAGTGACTAAGGATACATTTTTACCAAATTTAACTGATTCCATAAAATTTATACCTTAAAAATTACAATCATGTAACTAGCCAGGAAATTGATTTGATCATTCTAAATTTGGCGAGTAATCATTTTTCAAGAAAGAAAATAAAATTTTATCTCGAATTTCAAAACATTAACCAGTTGGTTTTCTTTTTTAAATCGTTAACACTTTTCATTCGGATGCGAATATTATTTCCCGCAACAGAATATTTCGTGAATCAATGATGAGTTGTTGTTGTTGTTGATGATAATGATGATGATGATGATTATGACTTACGTGAAATTGAAATTGCGAAGATATGGTTGTTGTTTGTAAAAGTATAGAATAAAGAGATCAAAAAAGAATATAATCAGATCACGATATATCATCACATTCTACGCCGAATGAAGTAGGAATGCCCTATGCGATGAGGGAGAAACGAGGGAAAGCGTTTGAATTTGCTAAACAGCGTTGGAAACAACCACTGGGTGCCTGCTGCTATGGCCATTGGAGAAGCAAGCAGTGTGTGTTGTTGGTGGGGCGTTATTCAACAGCTGATCCGACAAGTTTAAGACAATGCCAGATGGCTAAGAGCAAAGAAGAGAGATATTTGCACAATAAATCCGCGATAAATGCTTGTCCAGCACACGGGGAGAAGCGAAACGAGGCACACATCACACTTATTTATAATTTTACTACTACTTAATGCGAACATATTTGTGTTTGTTTTTTGTTTTTTTTTATATATCTAAATCCGTTTCGTTTCTACACACGTAGATCTGTAAAATAACATTCCAAATGCATTACATGAATAATAAAAATGACAATGTTTATTTTAATTTACAACTTCTTGCATTTCCCTACTAATTAAGCCTATTTGAATCGTGCTCCCGATTCGTTTCCATACCTGTTGTAGTGCATTCATAAATAATCCTTTCCATTTTGGCGCATTTACTTCACTTTCAAAATCGAATGTTGGCTGATCTGAATTACTGTTTGATCCGGCAAACATTTCCAAAATAATCCCGTCTTTCTAAAGTGTTAGAGTGTCCGCCATGATGACGGATGACAGTGGTTTACTACAGGATGCCGTTGAACAAACTTTAACGTTCGCTAGCGAAACTTTTTCACTTGGACTACTCTATCCCAACGTTCATTGCTCCGTTTTGTAAGCAGGAAGTCCTCCCATGTTTATTCGAAATGTCTAAATTTTGGCAAAAATAAAATTAAATCAAAACAAATTATCTTTAGCAGACAGTCTTCCACCTACTCTTCCTATAACGTTTCCACTTTTGCCTCCTCTGGTGGAAGAGTTGCAAAACACTGATAAACGAAAATAAATACAGGGCAGCATTTCCAATCAGAAAAGTGCCTTGATTTCCAAACGTAAATTGCATTCACGATTAATAACGAATGGGTAACGTTATGCTGAGTTTTATATATAAATTTTAAGGTTTAAATTATTAGAAATCCTCTGACAACTAAATGATTAACTGTTAGTGCTCCACAGCAGCAACTGAATAAACAAAAAAAAAAAAAAAAAAATTCTCAGTAATGCTTGTTAGTGTGTAGATTATGTTAATATTTGCGGCTTCTTAGATGTACACTTTATTTATATTTTCTGGGATAAAAAAGTAGAAAATGCCTGTACTAAATATTTTTTCCCATTTTTTTTTGCCTCAAAGAAAGGCCAGGTTAAGATAATACATTTATTCTAAAATACAGAGTGATTACAAAAGAACTTCACACTTTTAAAAAATTTATTACATCAAAGATATTCAGAATATAGACACACCATATACGGATTCTTAAAGAAAAACTCTTGAAGTTTATTGTGACACAGTT
>JAHWFO010004153.1:646656-720970 GCA_023313115.1 Rhysida immarginata | reverse complement strand
GAATTTTCTTTCCTATTTTTCATCATTAATTTAAACAGCTGAGGTATGGCATACGATAAAACCTTCACTGAACATCTTTTATGAATTGTTCTTTATTTTAGAATCGCCCTGTATAACATTACCCCCTTCATCGATCCCTGATGTTACTCAATACTGTATTTGCAATATTAAATGCCTCAAAACTAAGTTGTATGAGGGATCCTTCCAAGTTTGTTATGTGCCACTGCTGGGCCACATGAAGCAAGCTCATTGTTAAAAATTTATCAAGACACTACTGGGTATGGATTGCCCCCTACCCTTTTCAAGAACTAATAATCTCAGTTCAAATAGACTGCACAATGACTACTGCTTATAAAAACTTTTTATACTATGCTACCTTTGGCAATCATATTGTAAGATATAAGATTTTTGATTGGTTTTGAGTTTGCTATTTGTTTATTGTCATTTGCTTTGTGATGTTTTTAAAATAACTTCACGGTAGTTTCTTCTACAACATCAATAGTGAGAATTTGAAACTAACCTTACATTTATTAAGATTAAGTTGGAAATAATCAAAATCATTCATCTGATAAATTTAGTAATCAAATTCATTCAGTTTTGCCCAATCAATTTGATAATCAAATCATTTGTTTATTTATTGTTCATGTACTTCAGAGAAATACAGGCATCTCTCAAGTAACCATCTATCTTAGTGAAATAGTGCTTACCCAAATAGTTGTTACAAGGGCATATTCAAAAGTATCTCAACAATTGTTTTTCCAGTCGTTGGATTGGTCTAGGGGAATCTGACCTTAGGCAGTGGAGTCTCCTGATTTGCCACCCTTAGATTTTTTTTTTATTTTTTATTTTTTTTTTTTTTTTTTTTTTTTCAAGCTGGGGTTTCATTTCTTCTGAAGTTTATCATAAAAGAATGAGGAATGCAGTTTAAATATTTTTTTTTTTGGAGGCTATTCTGCAGATTTGTGTGAGCATGTATTCTGAGAAGCAGCAGATCACTTTGAAATTTATAGAGATATTGATGGTATACATGAGAAAATTCTAGTTAGTTTTATGCTGTATTTTTCAGATTTTTTTTTATTGTGGAAATAGCTCTATTTTGTTTAAACAGGACGTTTCAAAATGATTTGATTGATTAAATATTCCATGAGTAAATATAGCATTACCATAATTGACTCAAGGCAAAATACATTAGAAGAATAAAATATATAGAAATCAATCAACTGTGAATACTTACAATCAAGGATCATCAAGTTTATTTATGAATTGTTGTTCATAAGTTGCCGCATTGATGGATAGGACATACAGCTAACACCATTCCAAATTTCTTACATTGGTCTCCTAAGTCATCAAGTATCATGCCCTAAGATTTTTTTTATGGTCAGGTATGTGAATGACACAGTGTACAAACCATTTCAGCCCCAAAGATGTGCATGAATTGAACAATCGCATTTGTACTGTGATCCTAACATAAAAATGAACCATACTGTTAAAGCGAAAAGTGGAATTGACCTGATAAAATTAGGCAGAGTTTTTAACTTTGGGGGCATTTTAACCCCTATAAACTTATGATTTCAATATATTTGAAGAGCGCGTGAATAAACGTTCTGTTTAAAAGTCTATTAAGTGTATAGGCTGTTTCTAAATTATCTCCCGTATTATACATGTTTTTTTTTACTCAAAAACTATTACAGATTTTAATGTGATTTTTTTTTATTCACAAAGAAAAACTCAAAAAGTTTCTTAGCCTCGCATGAGTTGATAATGAAACGCGGTTGGCGCGGTACCATTGTTGGTGCATTGTTCCATTTTTCACAAGATGCAGTAAACAATGCGATTGTTCAAGAAAAAGCTCAATGCGTGTTATGGCTTGCGGAATTTTAGTCAATGATTAAGTTCAGAGAATGTTCAAAACAAAGTTTAAAAAGATCCTCCAAATCATAAATCAGTTAAGCTATGGCATGAAAAGTTTTTAAACACAGGCAGCCTGATACACAAAAAGGGTGCTGGTAGACCTTCAGCAATACCACAGAGAGTAGAAAAGGTCAGGGAGGCGTTCGATCATAGTCCCCGTAAATCACTTCGCTTAGCGGCTCATCAACTGGATATGCCAATGACATCCGTACATAAAATAGTGAAGCACCGCCTTCGTCTTCACTCTACAAAATCCAGATGATGCATGAACTGAAGCCAGATGACCGACCGAAGCACAAGAAGTTTGCTGAGGATATGCTCCAAAAAATCGACAATGATCCCACCTTCCTTGAGGACATTTTGTTTTCTGATAAGGCAACATTTTATACTTCCGGAGCAGTAAACCGACACAACTGCTGCATTTGGGGCTCAAAAGACCCCCACGTTCTAAGGGAGCATATACGCGACAGCCCAAAGGTTAATGCAGTGTTGCATCTAGGCTGGGATAAAAAGGCACAGCGCCCTGCCCTTTTTCGTTAAATTTATTTAAACTACCCATTATAATGTGCGCTTATGTCTCCGACTTGCCCTACTTTCTGACCAAATGTGCCCTAATTATTGTTCATTTCCCTGCCCTGCCATTTTGCTAGGTGCAACCCTGTAATGTTTGGTGTGGTTTAATGCATGATCGAGTAATCGGACCTTTCTTTTTCGCTGAAGACGCCATTACCGCTGCAACCTACCTAGATATGCTGGAGAACTACCTGATCCCACAGGTGGAAGAACTGCAGCTCAACATAGTCTACCAACAAGATGGAGCACCTCCTCGGTGGGGCCTGCAAGTAGGCAGCGCCTTGATATGAACTTTCCAGGACGATGGATTGGAAGGGATGGGATCACCCGATGCAAATCCTCGGGATTTTTTCTTCTGGGGATGTGTGAAAGACAGTGTACAAGATCAACGTTGATGAAACTCTCAAGAACAAAATAATTGAAACAATCGCTGAAATCACCCCCGAAATGCTAGCCCGAACACGGGAGGAAATCGAGTTTCGCTTTGAAATCCTTCACGCCATAAATGGGGGGGGGGGGGGGCGAACATTGAAATTTATTAAGGCATGCTAAGAAACTTTTTGAGTTTTTCTTTGTGAATAAAAAAAAAATCACGTTAAAATCTGTAATAGTTTTTGAGTAATAAACATGTATAACACGGGAGATAATTTAGAAACATCCTGTATATTAAATGTAATGCTCTATTATAGTAAATATTTCTTATAACAAAATAACAAGCAATGTATTTTATCAGGTATGCAAACCATTGATGAGTATGCGTTGAAATGTGTCTTGACAGAATTGGATTACCTACAGACATTCACAGATTAATAAAGGGATCTCACAGATTATCTGTGACATAGATTATCTGTATTTTCTTTTAAATTGGTGGCTCAAGGTCATGCGATCTCGCACATAACCATACCAACCTTTGTCGTTTTAGAGGCTATCGAATCTATTGAAATAACTGAATTAAACCACTATTAACCTGGTTTCTGATTACGAGAAACTGTCCTAGTATATTTTAATGCTGTAAATATTGGCAAATACTTTACTAATAATCCTAATAATAATTGTTAGATTCAAAGTGGCAATTGTTTTATCTTTCAAAATTAGAACATGGAGGCTAGGAGGGGAAGCATGTAACCTTCCACCAATTTAAAAGAAAACTGGTTCATGTTACTTACTAAAATTATGTTTTAAATTTAGAAAATTGTAAAGAAAATTCCATAGCCTGGACTCGAACCAGGGATCTTTAGATTTCTGTTCCAGTACTTGAACCACTAAGCCACCATGACCAATGATAGCATTACCGCTAGGAACATCCTGTATTTGCGGATTACCGGGATTGGAGTTTGTTTCATGTTAAATAATGACACCATAAGGAAACATTAAGTTAACCTTAAACAGACAGAAAACACTTTAATTTATAATGAAACAATAATTTATGTGGAAAAGTGTTTTCTTTCTGCTTAAACACTTGCATGAAGACAAAATGGAAAGAGCTACTTGATTGTTTTTGGGCAAATGACATCATTCATTAAAAGGGGTAAGAATGGTTTCAGATTCGCGAATTGAAATAGCATAAATTTAAAATATTTGATGAATATGTTTTGAATATATGCTTTAGGCCTGAATAATGTAATAATGAAAAAATTAGAATCTAAATTTTCCATATACTGAATTGAATCGAGCTGACCTTTAATCGACTAAAGGAAAAATAAGAGTTTAATATATTCTCCCCATTTCAAGCCACCCATAAAAATAAATGTATTTTGAGGTTTTGACCTCATGTAACTGTCAAAATGGTAGATAAAAATACATATTTCTTGACATGAATATAAGCAACTTTTTATAATTTATCATAGGTAGATACATAAATGACACATTCTGCACTAATTTTAATGTAATCGGGGATCAAAAAGCTTCGTATTATATGGTTTCATCCTGTTCTCAATGGTTCTAGGCTGAACATGTGTCGTATACAAATAAAAAAAAAAAAGAGAAAGAGAGAGAGAACAAGATTATTTTGTTATTTTATTAGGTTTTGGTCACATCGATAACTAAGCATTTTTCACTTGGTGCCTGATCTGTTATAAATATCAATTTTATTCAATGTATTAGGTACAGTTAATAAATAACGAGGCAAAGGATATTTCACAGTAATTAATTAACGAAACTCTAAAGTATTGTCACCAATTGTTTAGGCATTTATCTCATTGTGACATTAATCGCAGAATGCCATGCTAGCCACATTTATCCCCTTTGGCTGCTGTTTGAACCATTACGCACGGACTTCTTGACTTCGTCATTTTGAAATGGTTGTCCCTGCAATGCTTTTTTTGAGCTCATCCAAGATGTGGAAATTACAAGGGGACAGATCTGGACTATGGGGGAGGGGGTCTCAGACATTCCTTTGCTACGTTGGCTGTGTGCGATCTAGCGTTGTTATGCAACAGGATGACACCACAAGAAAGTTTACCAGGACGTTTCAATTTGATTGCCTTCCTGAGCTTCGTTAACGTGTCCCAATACTGCTGAGAACTGACCGTAGCTCCATGCTCCAGGATTTTGAAGTGCTTTCAAAAATGAAATGAATGGATACGGCGCTGCTCGGTTATCATCCTTTGCTCATTCCTTGCTGAACACGTAATGCATTTAGCGAGAGAAACTCGCACAAATCATTCTCATCACGCCAGCAACTACATTTCAGTCCCATCTTCATGTTGATGAATACCATACTTTTGGTGCAATATCCTCTACCCCATTATTTATTGACTGCACCTCATAAATAAGGTCAGCGCTAGTTTATTCAAAAATGAATTACCGTAAAATCTTGAATAGAAGCCCAGGCGTCTATTTGTCACAATGATCATGCCCCCCCCCCTCCCCCAGTGATTAATCGAGACCCAGCATTTAATACCTGGCATTATAGGACTATTCCCAAGAAATGGGAACAAAAAAGCCAGAATTTATAAGATTAACCCTAAAAACAATCAGATCCGGTGTTTAATCTATTTTTAAAACACCACCTGGCCTTTAATTGAGACTGGCATTTACTTGAATACCCGGCCTTTATTCAAGGTTTTACGGTAGTTTAATACCTACATTTTAAGTTTTTGTTCTTAGGTTAAACAGTAGAATTTCTGGTTTCATTTATCATCTACGTGTAAATTATGTATTCCATCAAATATTACCTGTAAATTTAGACATAATGAAGATTGAAGATTTATTTACTGAATACATATAAATAAAACATATATGTATAAAATGAGTAGGCAAGGGTGTAACAAAATCTGTCAGGGTGAAATTTCATGCCAACAAAAACTTTCAATCAAGACATTTTACCGTGACATCAAAACTGTCTACCGAGCAATTTACCACAGAGAATCAACAGGGTGTAAATATATGGTCTTGCAGGCCATTTGGAATTCTTAAGCAATATATAAATTGTGTCGATCTGCTGGGAAGCACATTAATCTTGTTGAAAGATAGGCTAATCTTTAGCATATGTGGAAGCCATGAAGCAGTATAAATGATCACCAGCACATTCTGGTGACACAGAGCATTTCCGAATCTGGTGTATCCCTTAAAAAGGCATCCCAAACCATTACAGAGGACAAGCTATAGCCTCTTGATTCTATTGCCACACCTCACTCTGCTCCATATAATTGAAAAGGGAATCACATGCCCGGAATCGCTACAAGGTACAATGTCTGATGTACAGCTTCTTCATACATGATCAAGTTGTTGATTCAGGTAGTATATTATATTTACTTGCTGATACTGCTTGAGGCTTCCACACTAAAGCTAGATGTGTTCTATGCTGCTGTTGCCCTCTGATCATTCTGTATGATCCTGGACAGTTTATGGCAACCTTGATCATAAATATCATGTGAGTTATGTTCACTTGGCAGATGTTGATTCATCCTTGAGAACTTTACAATTGTTACCACTTAATGCATGTCCACAATCAAACTCTCCACATTGATCTGTGGTTGCTGACTGGGTATGACGAATTGAGAGGCATTTCGTGAAGTCTCCTATCTCAGTTTACATACCAGCTGCCAAGATGGTTTATGGAAGATACCAATTTGAAAGTAATGCAAAATATTCATTTCATGAGCCAAAATAATTATAAAAAAACATGAATGCAGGTCCTTCTTCTATAGAGATTTTGCTGTACATACACAGGACAAAATCTAGAAGAAAACAACATTAATCTAATATTGCAGTGAGTGAATTGTTACTATGGGCTTTCAGATCGTAGCCCACGTGAAATAAAAGCCCTGGCGCGAAAAGTCACCTGACCATCTTAGTCAGAGTAACAATGTAACCTTCATTGTTTCCAACAAACGAAAAATTTCTGATTATTAAAATCCAAGATGGAAACAATGAAGGTTACGTTGTTATTCGGACTAAGATGATCAGGTGACTTTTCCGCGCCAAGGCCTGTCTTTCTCGTGGGCTACGATTCAGATATATAGCAACTTAAGTTTAAAAATCTAGATAGGCCTCTGTTAGGTGCCTTGATTGATAAATACTTGGTGAATTGATTTAATTACTTTTAGTAATTGAAAGTGTCATTATTTTGATAAGGAGGATTGTTTGAAGGAAGTGGTCCTAAATTAAGACATACCGTAACCGTAACAGAGAGGGACCAATTTTCAATTAGACAATTCTTTTGTATTTAATTATGGATTCAATAAAAAAATTAAAACCCGTGTCATAATCAAGATGAATAGATCACTCAAAAATGAAAATGAACCATTTCTTCATGCAAATCAAGTTCTATGCACCAGTTTTGCATATTTCTGGAGGTTTTCACAACAGCACCATTTTACTGTTCAACTGCACATTTACATGTTTAAATATTGTACAGCAAAATGTCTGAAAACACACAGCAAAATGACTGCCAATAGAGGAGGGAGACACTGAAATTTTGAATAAGTCCGAATAATGTGAGAAGGCTGCTGGCATACTCACATAGGGCCTGCCCAACTGTCTGTAAGGATCCGGGTGATTCGTAAATTTTCAAATTTCTTCTGTGCTGTCTGTTGCACCATGAATATGGTGCTGCTAGTGAGAATGCTGCTACTGCCTCTCAGGTTTGTTGAGGCAGATATCCAAACATGTAGAAATATTTCAGTTTTTTGCATAATCAGGTCATCAGCATTAACAACTTTTTAAATTCCACAAACGTTATCAAGTAATTTGATGGAAATGGACTTTTTTGACCACCCTATATAGATTTATTAATGTTTGGTTACAGATTTTATCAATTAAGACCAGATTTCTTCAGTTTGATTTTGTAAAATATTTAAAACATTTTTTTCTAAATGAATTTCTGTTGTGTTTAAGTTTTTGTATTGTATGCAAATATCAATAGAATATAAATAGAATCAAATTAACAGATCCAAAACTGCAATAAAACATTTATTGCTTTTTTATAATTTAACCAGACTTTTCACAATGAGTAAGTAGTGGCAACATTTTTTTCTTTCTTTAATGTCATTTCTTTAATTAAAATATAAAACTTAAAAATACTGTACATAATTAATGAACATAACATTATAGAACACATTACATGCGCACAAAATGCATAAAAAAAGACAATGCATTTCATACATGTAAATTATCTGGAATTAATTTTATCTAAAAAAATTATAATACAATTGAGATTCGTTCTTAAAATAATGCAAATATGGCACTAAAAATATTCTTGACTATTGAACATAATGGTACATACATGTATAATATATATAATGGGGCGTGTGTTAGGAATGAGGAAAACAAAACAAAACTGGAAACATCGAAGTAAAATATCTAATGGAATGACTAGGGCCATCAAAACTTGAAATATTGTATTAAATCACTCAATTTTTATGCTTGAAATCTGTCAACATTAAATGCTATTGACATTATTTTAAAATAAAAATCCACAAAAATATTTTATAAATAAAATGTGTATTATCAGATGTGTCAACAGGGTTCACTATTTCAAGAGCAGTGAGAAATTTATAGAGCAACTCAACAACAACCTCCTAAACCCAAAGCTGTTACATAAAATGTGGAAATTTCAAATCTTTCCAAACTATTTTTCATTAACACCTACTAATCAACCTATAAGAGATATTCTTATACTGATACTATAGAATTTTAAAACAATTTGGTCCACTTAACGTTTGTATTCCAAATACTGTATATGCAAATTTCATAGAATGTTTCAAGGTTAAAATTCTTGAGTTCCTCTATACAAAACCTTGGAAAGTTATGTATTTGGTTTCATGCTTCAAAGAGAAAAACAAAATTTCCAACTGGATAAAACTGGGAAGAAAGATATAAAAAATATTCAGATAAAAATCACAGATCTTACAGGATTTTTAAAGGTAGCTGTGATAAAATCATCCTCTCCCTCATTTACGTTCATAAATATGTTATAGATTATACACAAAAAACAAACATAGATGATCCATTTTCACTTAACCAATGAAACAACTGCAATGATTAACATAGGGTGGAATGAAATAGGAAACAAAATATAAGTAATGTTCGAATAAAATGCTGGAATTATAAAATAAAATTTTTAGCTTCTTAAACAGGAAAACATGTTATCGAGAATAAAAAAAACAAAGAGAACAATAATGGCATCAAAACTCTTAACTTTCAGAACTTTCAAATACTGCAATAATTTTTATCAACCGTGAACAACATATCCAGATATCTATGTAAATTTTTAAAATACCTGCATAGCAATTTTATTACATAATATATATCAAATACAATTTGCTCTTACTCATTTTGTACAATGCAAATCATACTGCCATGTATGTTTGAAAGAAACAAAATGAACGAAACTAAAAAGTAAAGGAATGGACTTTTCAAAATGCTTGTCACTTTTATATTTTTGGAAGGGATGTGTCTTTTTAGATGTAAAATTTAGTTAAAACATGACATTAATAACATAAAAATGTGATTGAGATACTAAAAAATAAACCTTTCTATTCTTAGAACATCAGTATTAATATGAATGAAAATATCTTTACAATATTATTAATTCTTTGAAACGTTAAAAAAATAAAACTTAAACAAAAAAAAAAAAAAAAAAAAAAAAATTTCTGTACAATAAGCACTGAATATATTTTCCTAGACAAATATAAAATATCACAAGACTAGATTGTTAAATTTTCTGTACTGTTTGTACAACAATAATACTGAAAAGTTTTCTTTTTATTTATATTAAATCAAATAACAAATTAGGAAACATTTTAATATAATCTGAACAACCTAATGTGAATTGCTGCTACAGTTTACAACCTTGTTTTATTGATTGATTGATTGATTGGTTGGTTATGTATATTTTAAAAATTTTCAACTTTCAGTCAACCAATAATCACAAACACGAGCACCACAACAGAAACATTGGTAGATTAATTTACATTTGACTAGTAGGCTTGAATCAGGATAAGAAATTTGGTCCAGTGAGACCATTCTAAAATTCAACACTATACATATGTGTACGTATTTATATATTATTTATAAATGTATATATATATATATATTTTTTTTCTTTGGTATATTGCTGTATGCTGCATTTTAAGGCAAAAAAATTATGGTTTAAAGTATTTTAAATTTTGCTGAGTCCAAATAAAGCACTGGATTACGAAGACAGTGGGGTTTTTTTATATATTTTTTTCCCTGTTTTTAATTTGATAGCAGATTTAAGATAATGTTTACATTGTCCAATAAATTATGGAATTTTAATTTGTGACAGAATCTTACAAGACGCTTATTTACAATAGATACAGATCTCAGAAATTCACAGAGGGGAAAATACATGGAATGGTATTGATGAAAATCTCATGGTCTGCTGTAGCGTAATAATAATAATAATAATAATAATAATAATAATAATAATAATAATAACAGTAGTAGTAATAGTAATTAAAACAAAAATTTTCCCAATTTACAAGCCACCCTGTAACTACTTACTATTCCTGCTCAAAATTAAAATGATATGATTCAATTACACATACAAAATGCTAAATGAATATCTTAAATTTTTTAAATAATCTCCATTATTATTCAATGTATCTTACTTTTGAATTTTAGATGGAAATTACTTATTATGAGAGGAAAAATATTATAAAAATTAAATGAATATTTTTTTTAAAAAAATGGTGCTGAGTCATATGATAAATTATCCCTGTTTATAACATTAATAATTATGTTTAAGTACAATATCAATTAATATTGCACAAATAAAATTTCAAATTTAATTAAAAACTGAGCAGGAAATACAATCGATCAATGAATCAATTTCATTTGGATATATCTTGAATTCTGAAGAATAAAAAATTAAAAATATTCACAACCCTGTTTGATAATTTTCTGCATTTCAAAAATTAAAATATAAATGCAATTTTTACAGTTTTGAATCTCTGCAGATTCAAAACTTAAACGTCTGAATATATATTAAAATAAAAATTAAAATATGGAAGAAAAAAAATTACTGAAAGAAATTATGAAACAAATGTATAAAAATTAATTAACTGAAAATTTTATATTTTCTAATAATTCTCTTTTGCTATACCAGAGTTAAATAAACATATTAAAACATTACTTTCAATACTGTATTGATGTTTACAAGAATTTTTACATGCTAATAATTTTCTTTGGAACAAACACTAACTAATAATGATGACTTTGATCTATATGTATATACCTCCAACAATTACACTTCAACTTTTTTTCAAAAAATATACCTGTACAGATGATTATTCTACTATATCTCATGAAGGAGTTGAGGATGCCGGAGAATCCTGTGCAGTTTCTTTAGTTGTAGTAGTCCCTGATGTGGATGTAGCTGAAAGGTACTCGTTTTCAGCAAAACCTTTTAGATGATTTATTTCAACTAAATATTCATGTCTGGAGATGTATCTTACATGTTTCTCAGGTGGATTTGGATTTGAAACCGATACAGACCGTACAGTTGTATGAGAAACAGTTGTAGCTGGCATTGTAAATTCAACATGAACAAAATCAGCTAATTCTTCAGGCATTTGATCGTATGATGTTAATTCTAAACGACAAACAAAATTGTGCTCGGTATATGCACCTATTAAAAAAAAACAAATAAAATCAAAGTTAGTTTTCTTTGGAGCAGACTAATCTTTTTTTTTTTTTTTATTAACTTAATGGGGAAAACAAAGAAAGTGAATATTTTAACTCATGAAAACTCAATGAGAAAAGAAATATCAGAAATGTATTTCAAAGATTAAGGGCCAGTTCATTATGTAATTTCTCAGCTGAGACTTCTCAACTGAGTGTTCAGCGACAATACAGTGACATTGTGTAACCAAGTGTTCCTCATCTCAACAATGCAAATCCATTGTTGCTGAAGACTCAGTTGGGAATACTCGCTTGAGAAAGTAGGTAATGAACTGGCCCTAAGTCTCCGTTCTCAATGGTCAAAGAAAGACAATAAGAAATATTTAAAACTTAAACCATGAACACGATTACTTGAAAACTTAAACCATGAAAGACAGAAAGGGGAGGGGAACATGGTAAGAATTCTTCCCATTTAGGTAATAAAATGACTGCTTTAAGAGAACGACTCATGAACAGAAGGCCAAAACAGACCAATGGGATTTCATCTTGCCAGTAGGGGAGAAATAAAAATAGTAGAGAGAAAAAAGAAAAAGATAAAAATAACTAAATAAAATAAAAATACAGTTGAACTTCAAAGGACCCCGAAACAGCAGATTCTGGAAGCAGCAGACAACTTTTCAGGTGGTCCGGATGGAATTTCAGCTTGGCAGACAGTCTGCTAGTTTTGAAAATGACCAGTAGGAGCGGGTCAGTCACTTATTTACAAGCACTGTGTGGCTTTTATTTTAATATTTACTTACATATTTAATAGTTATTTTATGATTTGCATGTTTATACAGCAAAAAATAATGCCTCGAAACAAAGGAAATTCAAAACAATGAACCACCTCTCACCCCAATTAGTCTGTTGTTTCGAACTTCAACTGTATTCAGTGAAGAAAAAAAAAAGCACATAAAAACTATTGCTAAATAAATCAAAAAGAATAATCTCTGTGCGATTGGCCCTTTGTTAGCAGTTAACATATATTAGGATCCCTTTTATACAGGGTGTTTCAAAATTATGTACAATAAATTTAGTGACATATTCTTCAGGTCAAAAGAAGACGAAAATGTTCTATAGCACTTTGTCTGGAAACGATTTATTTATGCAATACAGCCAACTAAACCCGTGGCTCCAAATTACAGGAATTGTTCAAAGTGCCCGCCACCAGCTCACACGCACGCTTCGGCTCATTGCATGAGCGGCCGTCTGATGTCATGGAAGAGTTCGTTGCCAGCATTACGAACGGTTTGGCATGCATTTTCAATTCGTTGTCGCAGATCCATAATGTTAGGAACTTCTGTGCTGTAGACGATCGTTTTCACATGAGCCCACAGAAAAAAGTCCAAGGGATTAAGGTCGGGTGATCTTGCAGGCCAGGCTACCGGTCCATCTTGACCTATCCACCGATTCATGTATGCAGCATTAAGGTGCGCTCGCACAACGTGGCTGAAATGTGCTGGAGCGCCATCATGCATGAACCACATGTTAGATCTTATCAAAAGAGGAACATCTTCCAGTAATTCTGGCAATGCATTCTGCAGAAACAAAAGATACGTTCGCCCAGTCAATCGTGGCGG
Organism: Rhysida immarginata; assembly: GCA_023313115.1. Classification (NCBI taxonomy): domain Eukaryota; kingdom Metazoa; phylum Arthropoda; class Chilopoda; order Scolopendromorpha; family Scolopendridae; genus Rhysida; species Rhysida immarginata. Next base: position 707,777 of record JAHWFO010004153.1, on the reverse strand, counting down.
CAACACATAAGGGCCAATTAAGTTATTTCCGACAATTCCACACCAAATGTTCACGGAGAAACGCTCTTGATGCACTCGAGCTCTGGTAACATGCGGGTTAGCATCTGCCCAATGGTGGTGGTTGTGGGAATTTACGATTCCTGTCCGGGTGAAGGTTGCTTCATCCGTGAAAAGTATCTGGCTGAGACAACTAGGGTCTGCAGCATGACGACGTTGTATCCATTGGCAAAATCGTTGTCGGTGTGGATAGTCCGTTGGGTTCAGTGCCTGAACCAATTGCAGGTGGTATGGATGCAAAAGCTGACGGTGAAGAATGCGCCAAACAGATGAGTGCGGGATGTGTACCATGGAAGAAATACGACGGGTGCTTGTCTGTGGTTCATCATGTATGATGTCAATTATCACATCCTCCTCATCCGGAGAATGTGCTACAGGCCGCCCTTGTCCTGTTTGACGGCCAAAGGAACCACGCTCCCTCAAATGTCTGTCGACAGATACAAATGTTCGGTTATTTGGCAACGTCTATTCGGAAAGCGTTCTTGGTAGAGTCTTCTTGCTTCCACAGCATTTCCGTCCGCAAGACCATACATTAGGTGCATGTCAGTGTATTCTGCACTGGAATAAGTGTACATGACTTTTTTTTTTTACGTAAATCGTAATGCGTATGTCAAAGCACGCAAACGTTCTGAAATTGATATTCCTAATGGATGTACAGTAGTGAAACTACAGTAATGGAAACAACTGTACACAACTAATGGAACAATCCTAAAGTAGGTTTAAATGGAACAAACCACTCAACCTAATGTTGGGCGAAACGCTGGAACTGCTAAAATATTGTCCGCTAACTACCGTGCTTCCCTACTGTATGATATTGGATTACTCGCAAACAAATCGTTTCCAGACAAAGTGCTATAGGACATTTTCGTCTTCTTTTGACCTGAAGAATATGTCACTAAATTTATTGTACATAATTTTGAAACACCCTGTAGATTTCTATGCCCTAGAAGGTGTGTAATCGATTTCTTGAATTAACAGACTTAACTAAGAATTATTTAAATATACAAGGTGTTTACAAATATATGATGGATGGTATTTTTCTTGCTCAATTACACGGACTTTTCTCTGGTTTTTATTGCATTAATTTTACAGACATATTCTCAGACTCATTACTTTTCATTATGCATCGATAAGTGGTGGCATCATGAGAAATGGTATCGTTGGACCCTTTTTCTTCACGGAGGAAACAATTCATTGGCATTCATGACTGACATGTTGAAGCTGTATGTTGATGCAGGAGCAAGATGTTGCATGATTAATTTTAGGGCTACCAGACTGTCTCAGTTACCTGGGACATGTTACCAGGTTTTTAGACTTTGTTCCTGTTCCGTCCCAGTGTGAAAACAGTATATATGCATGTGAAAATAAAGTATTCCATTGAATCTCTTTTATTCTGCACTTTACGTCATCAGTGATGTGTATCTTGTACTGGCAGAAAGTGTTGGTCAAGTTTAACTTATATCTGGTAGCCTTATAATTTACCAACAGGATGGAGCCCCATCACACTGGTCCCTTTTGAATGCAGTATTTAATGACAATTGGTACAGTCAATGAGGGTCCATATCATGGCCTCCCAATTCCCTTAACCCCACCAGATCTCTTTCTGTGGGGTCATATCAATGGGTATTATCTACGTCTGAAGAATATTATTTAAATTCTTCCAAACCATCTAACAATCTAGCATTAAACTTGTTATATATAAATATAAAATAATAAACAAAATTGTGGTTTTAGTTCCTTATTTATAATTATTTTACTTGCTTTTTGTTGGTTTATTTTTACCTTGGCCTTCCTTTGGTAAACGAGGAACTCTCCACACAATGGCATGATGCTGATGCTCATATTTTGCTTGACCAGTGGATACTTCTATAAGACTAGGGTCTAATGTATTTGCAGTGCCCATTAGTCGTTCTAACCCCTGTTTTCAATAAAATTTTCAGTTATTAAATCTTCTTATTCTAAATTAATGCATTATACAAAATTTGAGAAATATCTATTTAAAGAGGGGGATGGGAATTCCCAAAGAGATTTATATTTCTTAAACTTATATTGCAGTGGCTGCAATCATTCTGCTATAATTTTATAAATACAACATAATCAAAAGAGTGAGCTCAGAAATATAGGGTGGCCAAAAAATCTTTCCAACATTCAAAATTTTATCACAAAGAAACTATTGGTTATAGCTGTATGGTTGGTTGCAACAGAAAGACCTTTTCTCTTTGTTATAAATAGTGGCTAATTTGGCATAGGAGGCACTGCTAGTGAAAGCACGTAAACAGGGCATCAATCTAGAAGAGAGCGCATCATATTTTATGGGACTATAGTCACCAATCACTTGAAAGCTAAATTGTCAAAAGCATCATTGCATGGTGCATTGAATGCGACAGTGAATGGCTCCCCACTGTCAACAGGCATAACCCCCTAGACTTTTTTCTGTGGGGCTATGTCAAAGATAGATTATTTGCAACATGTGTATTCATTTGGTGCTATACTTTGCTTAGACTTTCTGCGAGCGACAAAAGGTGCACGTGTAGAATATGTAGAAATCTAATGACATTGTAAAAAACTCTTGTTAATCTTTCTCTTGCGACCAACTATACAGGTGTAACTGTAATAGTTTCTTTTATAATAATATTCTGTAATGTTGGAAAGACTCTTTGGCCACTCGTGTCTTTAAGAATAATCAGTACTTTAATGAGGATAGATCTTCTTTGATTACTTTAAAATTTCACCTCATATTCTAATGAACAAACAAAATAATGCCTTCAAATTAATGCCCACATACTTTTCTAGGGATTTTAATCCTTTTTTATCAATGTTAAAAAAGAAAAAAATAAATTTTTCCTATCACATAATCTTATTTCCAAAAAAATCACTACAAGTAACTTTTTTTCTTAATGGGAGAATAAAATCTTTTAAGGAAATCAACTACAAGGATAGCAATTTTAGAAATGAAATGGTGATACATGTATATGTATATTAAAGTATCATCATAAAATGAGGTTTGGCTATTTGACTATTTTTTTAAAGATGGCGTATGTATTTTCATTGCTTTTATTATCAGAATATTAAAAAATATTTATATTTTATAATAAGTAGTAATGATTTTATTTAACTTTTTTTTTTTTTTTTACTGCGTATTATATACTGAAAATAATGGTAATTTTTTTTTTTTATCATTTTTTTATATTTTTAATTAAATAAAAGAATTAAATTTCTTCATATGCATACCAACATTATTCATACATCAAAGATCTCTCTTAATAAAGTTTGATTTAACTTGCTACAATGTAGATAGCGCAAGATCACAATATCTATTAATTGCAAATTGTTAAATTCTTTAAAGTAATATCGGTCCATGAAATCTTATTAGTCACGATTCATAAAATTTTAATAATGCCCTTTACAATCTAATTTTTAATCTAAAGATTAATAAAAAGACAAATAATAAGAAAAATGATTTTCAAAGTAGAAAAATTCTTGAAATGTAAATTTTAATAGCTACACGTTTTAGCAGAGCCTTGTCAGGGCATTGTCCTAGTGTTCATACAATATGTAATACTTTAACAGGACACTATTTAATACTGTAGTGTTATAAACCATCTGTATTAACATGTAGATGTTCAATAAAAAGTGGAAAATTGCACTGCTAATAAATCTGCTTCAACCACAAAAAAATTACCTTAATCTTTCCTGGCTTCCTAGCTGCTGATTTAATTGATCCATAACGAAAATGTTTTTCTACACGAAATAAGTAAATCCAGCATTCTGGGATTGGAAATCTTACAGCAACATCTTCACAAGGAATCTGTCCATGTTTACGGCTACTAAAGCCAGGTACTAAGATGTCACAGCGAATCTCTACTCGATTACCAGAAATAGTCATACAAACTTTAACCTAGAAAAGAATTTCAAAATAAATAAGTCAGATATATTTGTTGCATTATCTGTTATCCTATTAATCTTACTTTAAATATTGCAGTGCAATAAAACAAAAATAAAAAATAAAAAAAAGACACTGTATTAATTCCTAAATGTCTTATTAATCACAAAAATATATCTCCAACGATACTGAATGTCAACAAAGCACCCAAAACAGGAGTCTGTCTATATCCTGTCTCAACTTCAGTTGAGAGTGACGTCATAGAATGACGTCGCTTACCCGACATAGTGCACAACATCGTATCCTTCCGCCGTTAAAAGAAGGCTATGTATGCATGCTACATTACACCAACCTATAATCGCGTGGCTTCTCAAAAGTAGAATAGTCGCATAGTGTTTATCAGATATCATTTTTTTAAATTAATATTTAAAATATTTTAATCCTCTTCGTAGAAGCTCGATCATCTTTCATTTCTGACACATCTCTTTCATGTAGGAACAAGACGCCGCCATTTTACAATCAAATAATCTCGACTACAGGCCGACTTCATTTTATTTATTTATTGTTTTAAATTTTGTCAAATGGCTTTTCTATCCGCCGATTTTTTATTATATCGAGGAGAAAAATATGAAATATGATTCCAGACAGAATTTTGAATTTTTTATACAGATAATTATTTGAACTATTTCTTCATGCGTACGAACTGTAACCGCTTCACTCGTGACGTCACTCTCAACTGAAGTTGAGACAGGGTATAGTCATAATATTCATTTGCTTAATATTCAATTTTAGCTGAGTCTAAAATGTCTGGCTGATGCCGACCGATCGAAGATGAATCATGTAATAAGTTCACAATTAATTGTCTGGAATTGTTGATTTTCTGTACTATCAGAAAACAGTGGTGTTTTTTTTGTTTTTTTTTAAACAAAAACTAGAATTTCTAATAAACCAGGCATGGAAAAAATTGATATTAATCATGTGATTTGTTGCAAATGGTCAGAATTTTTAGATGCAGACAATGTAAAAAATTTGAATATTAAATAGATCAGGCACGAAAAAATTGATGTTTGATCAGGTGATTCATTTTCGGAATCAGTCAGAATTTTTAGACATGGCTTTATTACTCTAGAGTGTGCATTCAACCCATCAGTGACATAGCGAGGGTAAATGGCACCTGGGGCATGGTATTCATTTTATAACCCCATCTTGTCATATATGGTCTCTGTGGCATCCCCCAGCAAAGGTTTCAAGAATGGCATCTAAGGCTAAAACTCTGGATAGGGAATTGCAGTACGAGACTAGAGAAATATAGCAAACTTTTCCATCTACATTCGGTAAAGAAAAAGAAGATCATTTAAAAATATGGCTGCATCGAATTGGACAGAAACATTGGAATCCAAATACCGACTATCGACTATTTAAGTAAGTAATCAGTTCTATTACTGTACATGTAATCTACATTATATCTAAGTAAAATACAGTCCAATCCTGTCATATGCTACCTTTTAATACGATATCACGCTTTATTCATTTTTTCCCCTTGATCCCGTCTTCTTGAAAGATATTTCTATATAAATACACTCTTTTAATACGAAGTGTTTTAGTCTCAAATCGCAAATAATACGATACAAAAATTATGAAATTCATTCCAAGAAAGTTAAATTATATGAGATGTTTATTTAAAAGATAAAACAGTGGGAAAAAAGTTTTCATAGTCACGTGAATTTTGATTTGTTCCATTGAGCATAAACAACGAAGCATAGTTGCTGCATAGTACTGTAAGAAATGTAATTTCAAACTATTATACACAGTCATGTAGACAGATTTTGATAACAGAGTTTATTTTCCCGAAATATATAAGTACACATAAATAAATTAAAATAAATTCAGGAAGATTATACGTAATATATGCTAGTCTCAAGCTTAATTCATAACGAGTGTATGAAAAAATCCCCTAAGACAAAAGCCGCAATGGACAATACATTTTGAAAAACGTTTTAACGGGCTTCGACCGTATGTTAATAGTAAATAAAAATGCAAATAATTGAAGAGAAGACATAAATGTAGTAAATATTAAGGGGGGATCGATTTCTGTATTTGTTGCCCTCTAAGTATTTCTGAGGCTCTGGAACATATGCTAAAATTTACCTACATATACAATATTGTATAATGGCGTTATTAAACTACAAAATTTATGTTAATATTTAGAATTTTCCATCCTGGCAGGCATTCTAATTATGATTTGGATGATTCAGAAAATTTGATGAGCTGAATGGAACGGAGGAAAGTGAATTTGCTTCAAACAACTGTGAGAACAATGTGGATAACACTGCTGAAGATCCCTCTGAAGATGTTGAAAATATGGACCAATTTTGTCCAGAAGTACTCGACTCACTGTTTTACTTTGGAGGAAGTATTGTTAATTCACTAAAAAAAATACAAGCTCTATCACCTATTCAGATCTTCCTTAGTAGAAAACTTAAGCGAAAACGAACATACCAGGGTGACAGATAAAAAATTATGCTAAGGAGTATATTGATAAGGATCCTTTGAATTACATATCAAAAGATATTTTCCAAGTTCTAGAAATTGCTGAAAACCAATTCTGATCAAAAGAAGATGATATTCTCAAATCAATCATAAATGTGATCGATTTAACTGAATGGACAGTTAATGTTATGAACAAAATAATTTAACTGAATGTTGTTGTGTGGAAAAAAAAATTAATTTGTTCTTTTTACACTTCTCGAATGTTTTTGCTCTTGTGCAAGTATTGATGCCAAAAAAAACTTCTGGAAAATGTGGAAGCATGAGTGTTGGGATGCGAAATGCTGTAAAAACTATAAAATAAGTTTTCTTCCCACTTAGATATGAATAAACCAAGTATCATGTTAAAATGTGAAATATTCATTTTATTCAAAAAATCCCTACTTTCATTTCAGACTAATGAGATGAATGTTTTGTAAACTGTAGCATTAAAGTTTACTTTAGCATAATTCAATATTGAAGAATTTATTTATTTATTAATCTTTTTTTTAAATTTTTGAAATTGATTCAATACTAAGAAGTAAAAGTTGACAGTCACAATAATCTAAAAATAGTTGATGAATTACGTTTTCCTCTTAAATACAGCCAAAAAATGTAGCTGTGGGTTTAGCCGAAGCAAGGTAAGTGGGTCCAAAATGGCCACCAACACTAGTAGACGCTCAAGTTAACATTACTTTCCATATCCAGAGCTTTATCTAAGACATCATGAAGACTACCCTTGTTGCTACAAATTGAATTTAAATTTTAATTTAGATTTTCAAATAAACAATTTTGAATCAATTTATTTGGTAATAGGCCACATGTATAGTAAATTTTATTCACTTTATTTTTAATATTTTTTTGTTCCATTCGTAAAAAAACTAAACAAATAAGAGATACTAAGAACTCCTTGTTTGGTTTTATAGATAAACTAGTAGTTAATGACAACAAACTTTAATTCTAAAGACCCCTTAAAAAGACAACAGTTACTTAAAAAAAATAAATAATTCCTATAAATATTTGCAAGTGAATTTTTTACAATTATGATGTAAAATCAGTTAAAACATAATTTTCCATAATATTATATATAGATTTCATTCTTATTACATTCATATTAATACAAAGTAGAATATAAAAAAGCAAATTAAAGTATAAGAAAGGGAAGGGAAAACTCTGTGACCTGGATTCGAACCAGGGATCACAGCTATCACTGTTAGTGCTCTAACCAGAGACTCTAATCTTGATCCGAATCCACATCATGGATTTTTTTCTTCCCTTTCCATACCTTAATTAAGTAAATCAGTCAAGTATTTTCTTTATTTTATTAATATACAAAAAAGCAGACTAATATTAAGATGAAAAGAATATATATTAAATTTAGAAAAAAACTTGATGTGAAATCTTCAACAAAGAATTATTATAAAATATGAATTTTGTAATTTTATAGTAACAACTATGATAATAAATTACACACAAATTAGATTTTGACACAGCAATTATAACAAGCTTATTAAACTTAACAGATCAGGCATCACAATTATAGAGAAACCTAACAAGAAATTAAATGTAGTTGCTGTTGTGCATGTGAATACTGCAACATACGGTGTCCAGAAGGTGTCCCATAAATGTATTTTCCCCCTCCGTTTTACATGTTTTATGCTTTTGTTTTTTTAATGCAAAGAGTGGATTTCTGCTAAATAGCTGAGACTCTACAACTTTGTAATTGGAATTTTTTCTATATCTATCATGGCTCAGAAGTTAATTTTCGTAACTTCTTAGCGCTTACAATAGGGGCATTGGGAACACTTTTAGTCAATAGGGCACTGACATTTTCCTATAGATAAACTGATTTTTATGACTAGCACCGTTTTTCTAAAGTTATTCAATCGTTTTGGAAATTTCCCTAACACCCTGTATATTTAAAGCAATAGATTAAGTGTATCTCTCTATATATCTGTAGAGAAATCTTGCTATGTATATCGATAGGTTGAGGACAAATGCTTAAATGTGAATGATTATGTTGAGAAGTAGATCAATGTTCATCATTCAAAATGTTTATAATGATTTTTGCTAATACTGATGTAAAAAATTTACTCAATTACTTTTTGATTTCCCCTTATAATAAAAACTGAGCCATCAATAGAAAAATTTTTTGAGCTCTGCCATTGTTTTAGCCCATGAGTGCTACATAAAATATGAAAAAAACAACAACAAACAATATTGCTTGTGAGCCTTGCAGAGACTTATCAAAGAATCTAAGTAATTTTTAAAATTTTGAGGGCTATTCTATTAATTGATGTAAGTGCTAACTTTTGAACAGAAGTTACTTTGTTTCCATAATGTACCGCCCATCTTAATTATAATGGAAGAAGAAAAAAAAAAAAAGACTTTATCAGTGTTTTATTTAATTACAAGAATTGAAAGAGATAAATTATATGTTATGCTACAGAAAACAGATGTGAAATGAAATTCTAATGCCAAGCAATTAGCAAGACTCCTCCAAATCTAATAACATCTGCATACAACTCGTACTGCATATCAAAATTTACTATTTTTTCTATTAGTAATAGAATTAATATATTTTTGTCCGATTACTGTATAAGGTCATCATATGTAACTATATTTAAATATCTTTTTTCTCTCCAAAGGTAGTGATTTTTTTTTCCTTTTTTATAAGTCTTTTTATTTTTAAATTTAATATTTTTCCGTTTCTGATCTGAATAATAAACTAGATGATCTCCAGACCCAATGAAATGTTTCTCTCTCAAGTTAGATATATGACCTATTTGTCAAAATGACTAAAAGTAACTGTTATTATAATTTATATATTTACTTGTAAAGGAAGTTCACGATTCTTTGGAGGTCGAACTCTGAATCTCAGTAATTCAAAAAAACATGCATCAGGCGGATGTAATCTGTAAAATAACATTAATAGTTGATGTAAAATAATTTTTAAGTAAATGGAGAAATACTTCTGTAATGAGTATCTTTAATTTACTGAAATGATAAAATTTGTGCATATATATGACAATTACAATAAACTTTCCTAGAATTGTCAGAAAGCAGTTATACACTCAAGAATAATTAGTTTTTTAAATTTTTGATAATTTAAAAGCAATTAACTTTTTTTTTTAAATTGAACACAAAAAAAAAAAAAAAAACAAAAGAACAAACCAAGTTGAAATTGAATCCATTCAATGAGAAAAGGTTGAACATACAAAATTTTAGATAGATAAAAATTTAAATATGTAACATTTGAGGTAAATAATGCCTTATTCACATACGAGCCTTAAGCATGATTTTGATTTATATTATTTTATATAAAAAAAATAATAATTTTTTATTGTCAGTAATTTTTTTACCATTGACAATATTTTAATTTATAAATGCTACTTTAGTCTAGAACATTATCAAGATAGCTAGAGTTCCCAGTTTTGTGATCAGAAATAAAGAATATACAGTAGATTATTTAAGTATTATTTTTCCCCATTTGTACCTGGCTTTTTCACGATAATGGAAGAAGGAATGGCTGCAGGTTATATTTCAAATTATTTGTTTTAATTACATGTGTAATTTAATTTAATTTGAAATGTAATCTGCAACCATTCCTTCTTCCATCACATTGAAAAGGTCAGGTACAAATGGCAAATTTGGTTATAACTGGTTTTAAAATGTTTTGCAAACATAATGATATCTAATGCATTATGCTTCCTATCAATTAGGAACACCCAACCAAATGCTTTTAAGAAACATATAAAATAAATACTTGGAATAATTTTCTGAAATTCCTTACAAATTATTCAAAATAATTTATGCCTTGACCAAGTATACACATTAACATAGCAAAAGAAGTGGGTGGATATGAGCTATTTTCTGTCTATCAGGCACTCAAAAAAAACTTGTATATTGCAATTCTCTAAAGCTGAATATATTGTATACACATTATGTCTGTGTAACTTTTACTGAATACATATTTACATAATTGTCCTTTCAAAGTTAAGTTGTTTGCCATTTTTTTTCTTCAGTTTTTCAGCATGATTTATTTTAATAAGAACTGATAAATGACTCATCATGATTTTACATATGTAGTGATAAACTTGCATATGAGCACTAATGGATTTTGGTTTACTGTGCACTTTAGTTTCTTAAAACTGACTTTGGAACATTATGCATAAAACTCGGTATCTAATTTTTCATGGAGCACCATATTTTAGTGCCTCCTCCCACCCCTCACATAATTTAAAATTCATTATAATCAATATTTTTGAAAAGCCATTGCTCCCAAATTGTGATACTTTACTCAAATGCTGCTGTTGAATGCTGGTGCTGCTCTTGCTAGTCATCCAGCTGGTATCGTTTATGACTAACTAATCAACTAATGTGTCTACATCGATCATCAAGCTCCTGACCAAAAATTAGCTTATGATCAATTGGCAAAAATTGGGTCTTATCCACTTATCTCCTTTATTAGAAATATTTCATACCTATTAAGAATATGGCATCTGCTTAAAAATTAATGGTAGCTGTAACGTTATGAAGATGTAGCTCTCAAGATACTGGTTTGTATGAGATAGGAACAACAGTAATATGAATAAAACTAATGATTTACAACATCTAAACAATCCTAGACCTTCAAGAATAGCAAACCACATACAGCATATCAGCAACACAAGAATGAAGGATGTACACTGATTTGTATGCAATCTACAAAACAAGCTGTCAGCAGTTGTCATGTTAACAGATATAGTTAGTCAATGTGACAAGGCAAGAACAGCAGAAAAGCAAGTCATGCCCCATGCACCATATTATGGCACAGTGAAAAACTCATAATGAAGAGCATTTCAGTACACACAGCATACTACACTGGAAAATGGATTTTCAGAAAAGATGCTCCTTACATGACTTATTTACAATCGTTGTTCTCCCCAATATTATTTTTTCGCCTATCTAGTTATGTATTTCAGACTGTATGAAAAAGATTTCTTTTGCTACTAGGTACAAATGCACAAAAATTAATTCCTCAGAAACGGAAGTAATTTGTCTGTTCTGATAATTGACGTTTCCAGCTAAAGGTCATTTTCCATTTAGTGATTTTTAGGGATCTCGTAATATGTGGCGACTTTTGTGCCACTTGCAATCATCACCTGCAGGATGCGTCATGATTAGCCTGCGAGCGCAGCAGTTTTCCATTTAGCGACTTTCAGGTGTTATCCAGACTCTGGTCTGATTTGATTCGTTGAGTCACTGCATACAACTGTTGCTCTCAAGGCAATGGAAAAGAGGATATCAACCAGTTCGATCACATTCATGCTTTGAATTTATTACTACATCATTTCTTAGTAAATAAATGACTCACCAAACTTTTAAAACCTAGTTATTAATAAATTCATGAGGGAAAGTCACGAGAACCCGTGTCGGCAAACATAGCTATGGCAGCCATGATTTTCCATCTGAATCGGTGAAGATCACTAACTAGAATATTTAGCAATAATAGATTATACCCGATTGGCTAGATCTGAAAAGACACTTGAGAAAAACTCATCAAAATCTAACCTCGCTAGATCTTTAAAAAAAATCCCGTTATAGACAGATGACAGATGCATATGCGTGAAAATCGCTAATTGGAAAATGAGTGCAATTTCCAAATACCTACCAAAAAGTTGCAGACACCTTACAAACGCTAAAAATCGCTAAATGGAAAATGGGCTTAAGACATGTTTATGGACAGCCTTAAGTAAACATAAGCAGCACAGATCATGATGGATGCCAGCTCCGTTTTTCAAAAAGGCATCAGTTGTTAGATAAAAGGAACACCAAAAAAGAATACAGCTTTTTATTTATAGTCCATGTATTGGTCTCTGCAATGGAACACCAAAGTCATTTAAAAAACATTCACTGCAGCAGGAAATCAATAGTGATATACAAAGGAAATACATGTACTGGATTTTGACATCGAATGACACTTCATCTGAGTGAGAATATATTACCATTCACTTTGTTTTTCCGTCAATTTCAAATTAATCCATCATATGCAATGACTATTAATAAAAATCAGGCATGAAGAAAGTAATTTTGCCTCGAGTCATGTTTTCAAAAAAATCGGTAATTTTCACAAATAAAGAACTGTATAATAATTTTGTTACCACATATATAGTTTTAAAAAATAATTTAAATACAAATATACTAATGTATCAGAATAATAATTTTTAGAATATAAATACCTGTAATACCCGTTTGCTAAATTAAATAAAAGGATCAAAATTTTTCTAAGCATTATAGTTCTGTATCATTGGAATGTGGTTCTTATATTATAGTTCTGTATCACTTAGCATTATAGTTCTGTATCACTTGGAATTATATAAATGGTTAAGTCTTATGGAAATACTAAATATTTATTATCATGACTGATGAATGCTTAAGCGATCTTATGCCATTTTAAAAATCAAGATAATGCTTTAAGATCACTGAAACAATCTTTAGTCATGTTAATAAATATTTAGTATTGTCATAAGACCCAACTAGTTGATATAGTACTGTATTTAATTTTCAATTATTTTCAATATTTGAAACCAAATTTATTGCAGTACAATTGCTTTAGCAGGTGAGAGGTAAGTAAGAAATTACTTTGCAAGTCGGGAATTTTCTCCTTCTTAATCATCATTTTTAGATGATGAAAATGCATTAGTAATAAATTAAAATTAAGAATCACTGAAATAAATAAGATGGAATTGTATAATAAATGAAAGGGGAAAACTCCACCACCTGGGATAGAACTAGGGACCACAAGTCTATGCATTGCTGCTGCTCTAAATATGTAGCGGTTAATTGAAAAACCTGGTGACGAATAAAAAAAAAAAAAAAGCAATACAGTAAAGGATGATGATGATAATAATAATAATAATAATAATTAGATGAAATCATGCTTCAACCATTTATTTAGATGAATTGTTTCATTAGAATTTTTTCCTTGTCTCTTTCCAAAAAACATTTCTTTGATGATGCCAATTTGTGTAGTAACATTTAAGGAATCAGTAAATTTTAGACAAATTTAAAGTTTCTTCAAACATACAACCTTCATTGTAATTGTAATACAATCACTCACCAAAAGTCATGGCACACCCCTCCAATCAGGTTCCCTGTCCGTAATGAGACAGATACCGCTGCTTCCATTCTCGGAATGGAGTTGCACAGGACTCCTTGACATCAGAAAATCATTGTAAGCAAAACTAGCTGCAGAAATGGCAGCACGCCGAGAGACATCTGCATTTGAACAGGGGATGATTGTTGGTGCCAGACTGATGGATGCATCAATATCAGATGTAACCAACACCCTGCAATTTTCCCGCACAACTGTTGCAAGGGTCTATCAAGAGTACACCCAACGAGGGGCTACAACCCATGTCAGACAGCGGATGAGCTGCCCAAGCCTCATTGATGCCAGAGGTGTTCAATGGGTCACCCGGCTTGCAACTGACTGAAGAGCGACAGCTGGCCAAATCACCATGCAGTACAACCAGGGACGTCCCACAACTGTGTCTGTGACGACAATTCGGTAAACCTTGGCAGCTGCAGGCTTTGGGAGCAGGAGGCCACGACTGGTGCCACTCTTGACAGCTGCACATCGTCGGCAACGCCTAGCCTGGATCACCAACATTGGACCGCTAAGGACTGGTGAAGGATTGCCTGGTCCAGCAAGTCACGGTTTCAGATGTATCAGGTCGATGGTCGTGTCTGGTGGGGACCACTCAGGCAGGTGGAGGTGGTCCCCACCTCCTGAAAATTTTATGCAATTCGTCCATTTTCTGAAATTTAATACTACATTATCCAAAGAATTCAATTCCACTAACCAAATTCCTCAAAACAACATACATCCCCGAAAACCCATTTTAACGGAATAAGGTAAAGGTTACTGACAAAATCACAAAATCGTTATTATCTCCTTAATGGCAACATTTCAGATAACATACATGGGAGTGATTCTCATACTATTGAGGTTCTCTATTCAGTTTTTCATTTTGGATGTGTAAAGTTGGGACACATTGTATACATATTTATTCTATAATGTCCATGCTGTCTAATATTACTAACAAAGGGAATCCCTCGAACATGTATGTCACAGATTTCCACCAAATTGAAATATGTTACTCATCTGAAGCTACTATAGATGCTTGCAAAATAAGAGAGTGCGAAATTGTGTTTCTTTCAAAATAAACCGCGAAAACGAAAAAATTTTAGCATACATAACCATACAAGGACTCCATTGTTAAAGCGGTTAGGCTATGTGGGGTTCCCTTGTAAGTAAGTTCTGACTTATACCAGTGATGTCACTGCTTGTCAAATTATTCTTATACAAAATAAAATAAAATAAAATAAAATAAAGTTTGCAGTAAGAGACATTTCAATTGTCATCATCATCATCATCATCATCAACGGACTTACCACTACAGAATCGTTGGTAGAGATTACAGAATTTTCAGTACATCGAGAAAATTATCCAATTGATAGAAAACTAACAAAAATAAAATTATCTGGCATTGCGATTCTGTGTACAAACAATTCCATTCGAGGAGACCATCCAAATCATCCACAACAGAAAAAAATTCACCCCTATGTAGTTCTCGATTCACCACAATGATTGATGGACAATTTCACTTTAGAAGTATTTTATAAATTATAATGAATGAACATGAGATTATTAATAACTTCTATAATTTAATGATGTAAATCATCAAATATAATAAAAACGTTATTCTGTCCGTCATCGTTGCGTTTCCCTCACTTCTGACCAAACCACAAGCGTTATCTCGATGAAACAAAAACGCTGTATAAGTCGATAATAGACAAATAAAATGCATTTAAATTCAAAAAAAATTGACTTCAGGTTTCGTCAAGATAATCGATTTTATGCTAAATTCTTCACATTTTTTCAATTTAAAAGGAGGTTTTTTAAGATATCTCGACAAAATAAAAAGTGAAATGTAGCTTTTAATTAGCTCTATTCATCGAGGTATAAATGGTATCAATCAGATTTTTCATTGGAAAATTACAGCCTTTTTTTGAATATTTCCATTTCAATTTCATTTCAATCTTACCTAATAAAAACGTTATTGACTTTCCCTCACTTCTGACCAAACCATAAGAGTTATCTTCATGAAACAAAAATGCTCTATAGGAAGAGAATAGACTATTAAAATGCATTTAAGTTAAAAAAAAAAAAAAATTGACTTCAGATTTGGTCATGATAATCGATTTTCTGAGAAATTCTTCACATTTTTTCAATTAAAAAGGCGGTTTTTAAGATATCTCGATAAAATAAAGAAGAAATATAGCATCTAATTAGCTCTGTTCATCGAGGTATCAATCAGAATTTTCATTGCAACACTATAGAGTTTTTTGAAAATTTTAAGAGTAACATATTAATATTTTTAACTTCCATTTGGATCATAAGAATTTGAATTTCGTATAAAATATGGTCTTCAATAAAATTTATTTTAACGTTCAGTTTGTTGTGCTGTGTTTTGTTGATAAACAATCAAGTGATATGAAAAATTTATGGGTCAATTTTTTGTTTTTATCGGTGAATTTATTCTTTGAATAATGAGAATCAAAATGCAAATCGATATTTTTATCAAGAAACCCCTGTGCACTTTATTTATAAAGAAAGCAAATGCCAAGCTCAAAGACGTGAAGTAGTTAATACAATGGCATTAATGTATATTGTTAATCCAGCTCAACAAGAATTACCCGATTTTATATATCATTAGATAAGAGTGATAGTACATCACCTCCAAAAATTGTAGAAATTATGTCAGTTTCAGGCGAGACAATCATTTCATTTGGAATTTCAATTAAATAACAATCAAAATTTTCAATTCTTGAAAAATTCCCAGAACCAATTTGAAGAAGCCACTCATTGAAATCGTCTTGATCTGCACTTCTCATGTTAGATATCAAACTGATTGAGTGATCCTTTAGAAAGCAGATCTTTGTTGAGTATTTAAATTGGAATGAGTCGTTCTGCTTCTCTTCTCTCTTTAGTTGGATTAAAAATATCGGCTGCTCCAAAAATTACTAACTTAATTGGCTGTCCAGTTAGTTCTGGCAGATTGAAAGAAGTACAATTAAGACTATGTTGCTTGAGAACTGATGAAATGTCGTGCAGAGAATGGAATGCAATATCTTCATCATGGTCTCTAAAATAATCGATTGACATTGGTTGTTTGTATTTCTCCCATAAATCTTTGACATTTGGTAGTGAACAAAATACGGTGGTAAAATAAAAGAACTGTCTAAGTTGTAATGGTGTGTTGAAGACAATAGCTTCTCATATGCATTTTTCCCATTCTTCGTTGTCTTCAAAAATGTCTCGTTGTCTTGCTGCTTTGACAAACGTGTAATAAAACACTCCATCTACAGTTCTTAAATCTTCTAATGATTTTGCCCCAGGAACATGAAATTGTTATAATTCCAAGAATCGATTTGAATTCAAGTGATTTCAATTTGCCTTTCGTACTTAGAAGACGTCAATTTCCAATTATTCCTTCTTTTGTTATGACTATAAATAAGAGTCAAGGACTATCATTTCCTCATGTAGGTTTAATTCTAAATGAACCAGTGTTTTCTCATGTTCAAATTTATGTCGCTTTATCACATTAAAAATTTAAAAGCAATATAAAAATTTGTATAAATGTTATACCTCAAGAACAAGGGAAATTGATCGAAAATAGTGATAGAGCTTTTACTAAAAATGTGAATCGTGCTTTTTGTAATAAGTATGTTGTTTAAAAAATTGATTTTTTTATTTTTTATTTTTTTTCCTGATTTCATTAAATAAGACAAACGCACGGCAAGCATTACACAGCCGAGCGATGTAAGGCCAACTACTAGTAATTAAATAAAAAAATAAATAAAAAATGAAATAATGATGATGAAGAAAGTCACTTTTCAGTCCACAGTAATTCCAATTTTGGGGTCTAGATGATGTTCAAATGATATGTTGATTTCCCTGATAATTTCCGGCAGATTTTGTAAAAGTGAATTTTTAAAGTTGCAATTCCAAAATGAACATTGCCAAAATGATAAAAGTTAAAAATTAGATGTTGATAATAAACAACTTTGAAATAATAATTTAAATTAAAAATGTGAAAAGAGGTTGACAATGAAGATAAGTAACAATGGATAAGTAATAACAATGGAGATACAGTAATAATATTAAGTAGAGGAGAAAGGCTGAATAAAATTAATGATGAATTAGTTATTTTAATTTTTTGTTATTATTGCTGGCCATTTTTTTTTTTATTAATTTCATAGTTTGGTTTGGCCAAATTTTTTGTTTTATTTACATGTAGTTTTATTTACCAAATTTTTTCTTTTAATAGTTTTATTTTTAATATTTTTTTTTTCTTTTGATATATGGTAATTTTGATTTTTTCCCAATCTGGATGATTTAAATTTTCAATGCAATGCAGTGTTGCAATTAAGTGGAAATCAAAGGGCGTGGCACCCTGTCCTTTTGTGTTGGATATATGAAATAACCATTGTAACGTCCGCTTCTATCTCAAATTTGCTCTAATTTCTGACTAAACATGCCCTAATTATTGTTCATTTCCTTGCCCTGCCTTTTATGCACATTGTTTACAGGATATGTTATATACAATTTTATTAATTTGCAATTTTTTTCTGTTAATTGCACATATTTCCTTAAAATTTAGATTTTGATTTATGGTTGAGGGTTCATTTATTTTTGTTGTGAATATTGCATTTAGTAAATTGATTCGGAAGGCTTTCCCTCAAAACCTTATTTAAGTTTTAAGGCATCCACCATCAACTTTTATCAACTGCAAAAATATCATTTCTTTTCGGCAAAGTTTATTTTGGAATTTCAACTTTAAAAAATCCAAAATCTTCTGGAAATCATCAGTGGAATTATCATCGGGGAAATCTAAACATCAATTTGGACATCATTTGAACATCATCCAGACCCCAAAATTGGAATTACTCGTAGACTGAAAAGTGACTTTCTTCGTCATCATTATTTTATTATTTAATTATTTACATCATTAAGTTATGAAAGTTATTTTTAATGTCATGTTTATAGTGGATAATTTTCTCGATGTACTATAAATTCTATAATCACTACCAATACACGTGTGGTATGACGACGACAACCGAGACGTGGCGGCTTAATAAATACGCTACCACATTGTATATTTTGGATATTTTGTGTGGAGACTTCGAAGTACAGTCTGTTTGTCTTTCAAATTAAGAAGAATCTTATATCCGTACATCCTTCTATCAAACAGATGACATTATCATCATCTTTCCTATTAGATGTCTCTACAATTA
Organism: Rhysida immarginata; assembly: GCA_023313115.1. Classification (NCBI taxonomy): domain Eukaryota; kingdom Metazoa; phylum Arthropoda; class Chilopoda; order Scolopendromorpha; family Scolopendridae; genus Rhysida; species Rhysida immarginata. The sequence goes on along the minus strand of JAHWFO010004153.1, from coordinate 688,966 downwards.
CAAAATTAATGCAATGAAAAATAATGTAAATGGCAAAGTTAAACAATACCTATTAATTTTGGAATAATGATGTACAGATAAACTGTAAGAGTTTGAGAAAGGGGTGTGCATTTATTGCTGTTCTCATATGTTTATGCTTTTCATAGACCATTCGATAAACAAAATAAAAATCGCCAGCCTCTGGAATGCATGATTCATCGTACCTGTGATCGATGCCGAGGCTCGAACTATTACATGTAGGAAATAACCACCAGCATTTATAGCAATAACAAATCTTATTATAGCTGTTTATGTGTTTCTACGGAGTAAGTTTATGGATAAGATATATCATTTAATTCTTATTAACTTTATTTAAGAAGTAACAATAAGAATGGAAGTCTTACTTTATTGTCCTTGTTTTTTCAAATTCTTCTTGAAGAATGCATGAATGGAATTCTACATTTTCCAAACGAATCCATTCTTCCGTTACAACAGGAATAATGTCATGCCTCCCTACTATTTCCTTGCCTTTCCTTTCAATGTCATTAATCCCTAGTTCTACATTTGGCATGCCAGAAATAAAAGCAAGGAAAAATATTCTCACTCTGGCCAACTGTTTATTAACATGTCCTGTTTTAGAAACGTCAGCAAATGTCTCATCCTGAACAGATACTTGAATTTCTTCAGTCTTGTAAGTCAGTGCACGGTCTCGATGTACAGTTAATCGAAATAGAGCATCTTCAATTTCTATGGCAAATGTTTTTACATCATTGTAAGTCTGAGTACCAATTTTGAGCAACTGTGATACTTGAGGAGCATGCTCTAGAGGTAAGCCAAGTTTAGCCAACTGTCCAAAACTAGTAATTTGTCCATGAGTAACCTTGGAGATTTGACCTGGACGTACTCCAACCCTTTCACGATAAAACACATATTGCAATTTTACAGTAAATATTTTTCCATACTGATCATATTGTTGTGCACTAATTTCAGATAATGAATAGCAAGCTTGTAAAGGCAATTCTTGAAATGGATCCTTGTCTTCAACAGAATTAAATAAATGCAATACATGGTCAGAGAGGCGAATAAAGACCTTTTTCCAAAATCTTTGGCCTGTTATCTTCTTTTTATTTGGTTGTCGCAACATCAATTCCCACCCATCACCTTCATATTTGCTAGGAAACTGCTCTAAAGGTTCGCTGTCATCTTCTTCAAACAATGGTGTTCCTGCACTCTCTTGCGATTCAGTACGCTGGATTTCTTTCTTAAGTTCTGTAGTTTGTAAATCGACTGCTTCAATTTGTAATGGCAATTCTGGAAACTCTGATGCTGCTTCGTTTATTGAAAATTCATTTCCTTTATCAAAGGGATTAAATCTGGGTGTTGGATCTATATGAGCAGGACTTCGAAGTGGTGATTTAGGGGGTGGAGGAAGCATAGGCACGGGTCCTTCAGGAATGTCAGAAACATCGGATTTATCCCTCATGCGTGGCCTAATGAATACAGAAAAATCCGGGCCACTATCATCAGAATCTGAATCTTCTTCTTTCTGCTGAATTTTGGCAGGAGATGGTTGAGGTGGTGCAGGTGGCTCTGTCATTGTTAAGAATGGATCAAATTCATCTATCACACCAAATCCTTGAGAGGTAGTGTCTGAAGATGGTTTATTATTCAGAAATGATTCTGGTGCTGAAAATGGATCAAATTCTTCACTTTTCCCTGTCAATGTTGTTGTTTTTTCAAATCTTGCTTCAAATGCATCAAAATTGGCTTGATCTAATGCTGAAAATGATGTATCAATTGAAACTGGCAAATCATCATTTGCATTCTCACTTACCACGGTTATTTCTATAGGAACAGGTGAATCTTTATCAAGAGCAGTTGGTGACTCATGAATTTGTTCTTCTTCATTGAGGTCTTCTTGCTCTTCTACAGGTTCATTAGGCATTTCAGTTTGTTCTTCAGATGCTGTCATTTCTACCTGCTGTTCATAATTTAAATCAGTAATTCCCAAATCAAAATCATTTTCTTCACCTGGTACTGGTGTGGGAAGATCAAATATATTTAATGGTTCTATAGGGGTCTTAGGACCTTTTTGACCCAGAGCTTCTAAAACTTCTGCATTCTGCTTCAATTCCAAAGGAATTTCTAGTTTTACTTTTGGTATTGGAAGAGGCAATCCATCAAATGCATTAATGGGTTGTGAAACAGAATCAAAAACATCAAATGTGCTAGGTTGAACTGTTGTTTGAACAGGGGGCATAACAACTGAACTTTTTGCAGAAATACTCCCTGAAGCCGAACTTCTTCGAGATTCAAAGAAAGAATCAAAATCATCTTCAGGCTTCAAGTCATTCTCTTCTTTTTTATCTATTGATGGGGCAGTAGCAGGAACTGAAGTATCTTCTGCGAATAAATCATTTGCAAATGTTGGAGGAACGGTGGGCTTTGTGTCAGCAATAGAACTAAAGAAGTCATCAGTAAGTAATGCATCGTTTGGACCCTGCTCCACTTTTGCTGAAGTGCCTGTTGAAGGAATAGAGCTAAAAAAATCAAGAGAATCCATTGTTCCCAATAAATCAATGTCTTGTCCTGATTTTGACTGATTATTAATATCCTGATTTTGAGAATTTGAATTAAAAAGACTGGTGCTAACTGTTGATGTCAGAGGTAAATCAAAAATATTTTCTTCCCGTGAACTTGTAATAGGTTTAATATCTTTAGTTTCTGTGGAAGTAGATTCAAAAAAGTCAAATGCAACATTTGAGGATACATCACTTTTAACACTAGGGTGATCTGACAATAAATCATCACTTAAAAAATCAACAGTTTTTGCTGATTTAACATTATTAGGAGGAGAAGAAAATTCATCTTCCATTGCAAATAAATCTGGCAACTCATTTTTTGACTCATGTGTAACAAAAGGATTACTGCTTACACTTGCTTTGTCCTCCTCAAAAAAATTCAGAGAGTCCTTTGAAGACTGACCCGTGCCAACTTGATCAAGTGTTGATCCAGTCAAGAATGGATTTGTGCTAGACATTTCAGAGGAAGAACCATTTAAAAAAGGATTAGGTGACTTTGCCCTATACTGTGGAAAAGAAATATTCATATTTGCTTTTTCTTTTGTATCAGAGGAAGACTCGGTTGGTGTTTTGATTATTCCTAAATCTTCAGGATATACAAAGGGATCATCTTCATTAACAGATAATTCTGATAAAAAATCTTCGGTAGATAATAGTTCTATATTGTTTTCTGATTTTAGTGAAGTTGTGGTATTTAAATCGTTTACCTTTGTAATATATACCTCAGAAGATGTTACTTGAATAAAAGATGTATCAAAGGGATCTTTTTCGTCTTTGTTTAAAGGAATTACATCAATTTCACTATCTGCTGTAATTAATTCATTCGTTTTAATACTACCAAAACCAAATTCATCATCTAAAGAAAATTCCAAAAGTTCATCAACTTTTTTTGTGGTTTGATCAGTGTTGATTGAGCTAGTTTTATTATAAGAGAGATTTGTAGTAGAAGATTCAAGCCCTAATAAATCCTCAAATGCATCAAACTGTTCAGTTATTAATTTTGGCGGTGAAGGCCTTGGAGGTGGGCCATCATGTTTTGGAGGCGGTGGCCTAGGAGGTGGTTTTGCCGATTTTGATGGAGTTGCAAATAAAGATGGTGGAGTGCTACTATCAAAGCTGGAACTGTCTTCCTCAAAATTTATCCATGATTTACTTAATTTTCTCTCGTCGGTAAAAGCAGAATCAAATTCGGCATCATCATCATTAGTTTCGGCAGATTTGATTTCTAATGTGCCTTCAGGGACTGCACTAGTAGCAACAATTTTGGTTAGATTATCTTGAGTTTTTTGAAGGGTTTCAGTGACTCGCTCTGTCAATTTTTTGAAAGCTAACCACTCTTCAGAGTCTTCATCTATACGTTCTTCATAAGGAACCCATCCTTTGGGAGCACCTTCTGGAACTCGTGTAGGGGGTATAAATGCAGGATCAAAGTCATCATCATCAGCATGTAATCCTTTCTTGGGACCCTTTATTTTCTTCTTGATGAAGTTCATCTCCTGAACAACAAGGCCTCCTGAAATCCAAAAATTAACAAAATCAATTTTTTTTTACTAAATGCCTGAAATTTGCTGAATTAAAAGAACTAAAGGCAAATAAATAAAATAATTAAAATATTACAATGCTCAACAGTAATTCCTAAAGCATTATTTTCAAATCTTATATAATGAAGAAATAAGAGATTAATAAGAAAATAAATTAATATTTAGGAGATTTTTTTTTTATAAGTATTTATAAAATACGATTTAAGGATCAAAATTGCCAAAACTTGAAATAATGTATCATTAAAAACATACATCTGATTATGGATTCGGTTGCAGATATAAAGGAAAATTCCACCATTAGCAAACAACCTTTCTCATATAACTTTCTGAAAACTGAAATTAGTTTAGCTGTATTGAAATCCTTATTGATTTTAAGAATAATTAAAGAAAATAAGAATCAATATTAAAAATTGATTGCAATAGCCAGAAATAAGCAAAAGTTATTTTATTATTTTTTATATGGATTCATAAAATGTGTCAGCAGATGATTTCAATTTTCTAGTAAATCAAAGAAGAGAGAGGAAACAAGAAGAGAAAAATGAAATAAGAAAAATGTGTACATTAATTAATAATAAATTATCCAGTTAATAATAAATGGTTCATGAATACAATTTTTAGGAAAATAAGGTTAAATAAATCATTTTTAGTGTTGTTATTTTATCCGATTTCATAGAGCGAAAAAAACCAATTAATTAAAAAAAAACAACAAAAAAAACCTGCATAAAAGGTAAGACCGTTATAGCGGAGTTTTTTTTTTTATATATATATGCATTTTTTCATGATAACATAATCAATTACTGATAATCTATTTTGACTTGACTGTAAATAAATTTTTGGTTTAAATCTTATTGGAAAAAAACAGAGGTTCCAATCTTAACTTATCAAAGTACTGTAATGGTAAAAAGATACTGAAATCACAAATGACCTGGTAATAACAACTTGCAAGACCTAGCAATTTTTACAGTGATGTTTATAACACTGTGTTTATAGCTATAATTTGATAAAGCTTATCAAATTTATTTAAAAAAATGAATCATTAATAATAAGATGCCTTACAAAGATACTAGTTATCAACCAACATTCAACCAGAACCATTTTTGAAGGATATCTGTTAACTTTTTCATTATAAAAACTTGGAAATTGCCATTTACAACACTTATCTAAATTTTTTCACAAAAACCAATAGACAGACATAATCTGAAAAGATTTCAAGGTTAAAAATGTTCTGTTATATCCTTTAAAAATGCACCAATAAAATGGTTTAGCAGAAAGTAGGTGCACTATAAAATTACATTATCTCGATATAAAATAACTTTGGGGAATTCAGAATTTTCTTATACAAGTGTGCTGTTTAAAATATTGATTTTGGAAAAATAGTGAAATTTTCTGCAGAATATTATTGATTTAAAAAAGATGAAAACACATTCATTAAAAAAAAAAAGCAATGATAAAATTGGATCCCCAAAATATAATCTCATATAATCTAAGCAGTGGCGACTTTGTAGTATCCTTTATGTAATAACACTAATCAACATTTTACAAACACGTTTATTTATAGTATTTTAATACGCTATTTTCAAATATGCCATGAAAATTCTTCTAGCAGGTACAGATTTCTGGTTATTCAATAAAACATTTTAAAATTATTCAATGTTTGTTTCCTTGCAGCTCCAAAATATGGATACTTTAACATTGCAGCCGCTTCTCTCACACCCATTTCTTTAACATTCCAGCCTATGTGTGCATAACTTGGAAACTTGATGTAATAGCAAAAAATCTAAATGCAGATTTGAATTCTACATACCAATAACTCCTAAGAGCAATTGTATACAAAATGTGTGTTGAGAGATGTAATTAATGTTTGGAAAATAAATAAAAATGTTGACCCAAAAATTGATATTTGAATTTCTTTATTAATGTTTACATTTCATATTATTAATTTACAAGACTGTATAGTTTTCATCAAGCTTCATGACAACCATCTATCCACAAAACGTTTTTACAAGATTGGTGACTTTATTATTTGTTTTCTACATTTTAGTTTACTGATTTTTACATTAAAAATGGAGAATACCAGGATATTAATTTATTATTAAATACTCCTTCTCGATTAATAATTTCATATTATTGTCTATTTTGTTCATTCATCTTATTTGCTTCTCCTAAGAAGATATGTGCTTTATTTTATATTATTTAACTCATTTTATGTGTTGGTGTTTTTAATAATGACAGAAGAAGCACCAACATATAAAGACTAACAGCAAATTAATATGTATACACTGAAGATTTTCCTTCCAGTGTAGTGAAATGATGCTTCAGTTTAATCACCCAGATACAATCATCTTAAATGTTTAAATCAAGAATCTTAACAATAAGATTTTGTCCCTCCCCATCTGGAGGTTTAACATCTAAAATCCTCCAAAAAAACATTTCCATCTTTTTTTTTTTTTATTCTCTCGTAATAATATAACAGTCAAAAAATTCGACCTAGAGATTTTGATGAATCTCAATGTTTCAGAACTCCTAAAGAAACACATTTTTGTAATTATGTGTCTGAGCGTATGTGTGTGTGAACAAAATAACTCAAAAATGCAATATGAGTTAGAAAGATGACAATTGGTATCTGGTCTGAGACCAATATTTAAATCTATATCAACTTTTGGACCAAATATGTCAACCGAAATGGTACTTCACCTAAACATATTCTATTTTCTTCATATAATTAAATAAAGGTAAACAAATAAAATTTATTATAGCTCTTTATAATGGTGAAATACAATTAGATATCAAATTTTAATGAATCACACAAGCAGAAGGGGTACTTGAACACCTACTTCTTTGAAGTGAAACAACTGATGCACAAAAGTAAACAATTAAACTTCTCCATTCCTTTTAAAAATTAAGAAGTGTTATTTTTAATTGTTAGTTAAGTTAAAATACACGAACAGAAGCCACATCTTGGCAACCTGTGGCCCAATTCGAAGCAAAGCCGATTCATTTTCTAAGTTAACAGTTTCCAGGTAACCTTATTTCTCTATTGTGCACCGTTTAAATACGAGAAGCCAAGGGGAGAACATAGCAGATTTTTTCTTCTTTTAATTATTAGAACGTACTCAATGAGCACTTTTTTTAATGTAATTTCACATTGAAAATGTTACCATTTACCATACATTAAATAATTGGTTATGGAAGCTTTTATTTTCAATTAATGGGGGAGGCCGTGGCCTGTTGGGCTTCAACTGAACACACAACTTCAGGGAAGTTAAGCAACATCAGGCACGGCTAGTCACTGGATGGGCGATCATCAGTGAGAAACGATCTTCACCCCCCCCCCCCCCCCGGCTGCTGTGACCATCTTACAGCAGTCGTTAATCCAGGTCAATCCAGGGACCCAACTCGTTGGCCTCTGGCCATAAAGGCCCTGAATGGACGTATTGGATGCAATCAATAAAAAAAAAAAAATAAGTTTATTAAGTGAGGCTGTAAAATTTATTTTAATTTATCTTCCATCTGGATACCATAATAATAAGCTGGGGCAGATTTGATATGAAATGAAATTTGATATGACCTGTGGATAAGTCAAGAATAAATTATTTGAATATTACGTTTTCAAATTAGAATTTGTATGTTTGTTTTCTATTAGTGCCAGATTCTGAACTGAGATACAAATCATGGTTGCTTAAATAAAACTGGTAAATATCATCTTAACTGGCAAATGAAGTATGGATTAAATAGTCATCTATTTTTTTGAGTTTGATTTCAGACATGCATGTTTCAGCAAATAAATATCCATCAGAAATAACTAAATTGTACAATTATCCAAAATTCTATACAAAATATCACAGGCCCATGGGCAAGATGGCAATGGTTTTAAGGATGAATTTTAGAATTTAAAATGACCATTTTTCTCTATATATGTAAGGGTATTTGTGATAATTATTTCTCTTTAGTAACAAGTGCCTCTTGTGTTATCGAAAGATTATATAAAATTTATGCCATGTTGTTATAATTAATTAACAGGCCAGTAAGTATAAACCTAATAAAATTAAGTTACCTAATTTTTATGAGAAAAAAAAAATCCAGACTTGAACTTGCCTTCAGAGAAAATTTTCTGTATAATTATCCTCCCACCCTTATTATCTATTTTCATCTCATTTATATCAGAATTTCCTATAAAACTAGACTGATGTTTGAGACAGTTTTAGGTTTTCTTATTTTCGTTCAACATTTTATTTGATCTTCAAAATTATCTCACCATCAAGTTTAAATATCTTTCAAATCTTTGAAAATGGGAATCCATTTTATTAGACCCATAGAATGCTATATCTCCAAGTGATGATCAGCTAGCCTTTTTACAGGGTGTCCTAATGGTACAAGTCCAAAAGGAAAAATTGAGTAGAGGGCCTCAATACCTATAAGAATCACCCCCATGTGTGTTATCTGAAATGTTATCACTATGGAGATATTAACGATTTTGTGATTTTGTCAGTAACCCCTACCTTACTCTGTTAAAATGTATGTCATTTTGAGGAATTTGGTTAGTGGAATTGTATTCTATGGGCAATGTAGTAATAAATTTCAGAAAATGGACAAATTGCTTACATAAAATTTTTCAGAAATCAAGGAAAAAGTAGGAAGTTCTGAGGTATCATGAAGTTTCAGAAATCCTTGATGATGAACCTAAATAAAATAAATCAAATCAGCAACACTGGCAGGTATTTTAAAAACTTCTCCATTTAATAGACTTTAGAAAAAAAAAAAAAAAGTACATGTGATAGGTCATTCACGTGGCATAGCAGCAGTTATTTTTACCTTTAAGTTTGCATGCCTTCTTTTTTGAACCTGTTTATGTACAGTGTTCACTCTATAAATGGGAAAAAACTTCATTATATGGACTTGTCATTAGGTTTGGTTTGGTTTGTTTGGTATTAATGTCCTTTTCAACTGCTATGGTCATTTCAGGACGGCATTATAGGGGCCACAAATTTTGCTCGCAAGGGTTCTTTAACGTGCAGCAGGCAAATGACTACACGGAACCAACGACTTTATTTCCCTTTCAAAGGAAGTGCGTGATCTCAGGATTTCCCCCTGAAAAATCCTCGTCGTCCTCAGCCGGGATCGAACCTGCGTACTCTGGCATCAGAGGCGATCTCGCAACCACTGAGCCACCAAGGACGATGACTTGCCATTATAAATTTGGCGTTATGTAGAATGCAGTTATATAGAGAGAGCACTGTACTTTTTTTTTCTGACAGTTTATTAAATGGAGAAGTTCTTAAAGTATCTACCAGGATTGCTGACTGATTTATTTTGTTTAGATTCATCATCGAAGATTTTTGAATCTTCACGATGACTCAGAATTTCCTACTTTAATCACGATTTCTGAAAAATTTTTATGCATGCAATTCATCCATTTTCGGAAAAACTACGTTGCCCATAGAATACAAGTCCACTAACCAAATTCCTCAAAATAACATACACTCCCGAAAACATACATTTTAATGCAATAAGTGGGGGTTCCTGGAAAAAAAAAAAAAAAAAATCACAAAATCACTAATATCTCCATAATGGTAACATTTCGGATAAAATACAAAGGGATGATTCTCATAGGTATTGAGGTCCTCTACTTAGTTTTTTATTTTGGACATGTATGGTTGGGACATCCTAATTTTATACAATAGTCATTTCTTTGAAGCTCATGCTTGAAGGTAGTACCTTGAAAGGATAACTGGAATGTAATTTCTATAAGACTGATTTTTTTTTTTTTTTTGAGCAGATCATACTAATTACAGACTAGAAAAGAAAAAATTCTGTGATCTGGACTCGAGCGATGGATTTGTGGCTTCATGGAAGTTCATTTGGACATACTGTAGCAGCTTTGCAATTCATTGTTTGCAATAGCTCAATTGGTAAGAGCAGTGCCAGCGAAAGGCATGGTCTTTCATTCAAGTCCAGGTCGCAGAATTTTTCCTTCCATTTTCTAGTTTGTACTTTGATGTATGAAGAGTTTCCTCATTTAATTATTATCTTGTCTTGGAGTACATCATACAAGGTAGAAGAGTTCAAAGTTACTTGTAGTGTTCTAATGAATAAATTAGTTTTGTCTACAGTCTTAATCTTTGTTTATTTAAATGTTTTATTTAAAATTTAAAAATCATGTTAAATAATTTATTATGAACACGCGGCAATATTTTTGTTACTACATTGAATATTTTGCCGGCTCAGTGGCCGAGAGCACTACAGTACAGGTCTTGTTGCTATTGAAATCAGCAAGTTACAGGTTCGAATCCCGCTGAGGGTGTGGATGTTTGTGTTAGTCCTTTTACCAAAAAGCTTGACAACCAAGGAAAGCCTCAGTAGACTGATCTATGCTAGGGTAAATTTTCAAGAGATCCAATGGTTATTTAACATCTTCAACACCAAAAAGATCAAAGAGGATTAGAAAAGAGAGACTGAATATTTTAATTTTAACATAATTAATTTGGTATATATGAAATTTTCTCTTAATAGGAGGCGATTTTGATAAATAAGGTAAATTTCTATGAGCCATTGCAAAAATTTTACTTTTCACATGATGGCTAGCACGTACCAAATTTCAGCCAGAATCCACAAGTAAGTCATGTGCTGCATTCAACTGAAGAGAGCAATGTAGCAGTTACTTCAAAAGAGTGTTTTGTTCTACATGGACAATCCTTCTCAAATGGGGCTAGTCCAGTGCGTGAGAATTAACTGAAAGCCTGATTCATGATGTTTTGCCAATGTGAGTTTTAATTTGTGTGATGTGTTGTGAAATAAATAAGAAAAAAAAAAATTCTAAAATATTTTAGTTTAATTATTTTAATAAAAAATAGCTGCTATTTTGATTTTAAATTAATACTTTTAATATAAAATTTTATTCCTGGAAAAAAATAATAACTGCTAAGATTTCGATATACAGTAGTACTCACTAATACAGTCACTGTTAAGATGATTTTGCACATACGCGCTTTTTTGTCAGTCCCCTTAACTTTAGGTAATTTTTACACATAATTTATCCTGTTTAATATGATCATTTTCCCGCATATTACACTTTTTCGTGCTACTGTGTATACGGGTTTGCGTTCGTTTACGCCATGGCGACTGTCAGTGATGCAGGCAGAGCACATGCTTATCCAAAATTAATGTGCCCATTTTTAATGTACATCTTCAGTTCTTTGTTTTAATTCATTAGATCCATCATTGCTGTCAAAAACGTTCAAAATTAAAAGTAAAGTGCTATCACTAGATACTTATTTCAAGTAGGATATTATATATTTCCGTTTATAATGATGAAGTAAGTGTTTAAATTATAGTTACAATTTTTAATTATGTATAATAATGATTCTATGATATAAAATAATTAAAAAATGAAAGAGTAATATGTGTTTTGCATATTTTAGATCTTCCCGCCCAAGATGTTTTCCCGCTTAATACATTCTTTTCGGATGGTCCCTACAGAATCGTATTAAGCGGGTTATACTGTATTCTAATAATATGCAAGGTGTCACTTGTCCTAAATTCCATAAAATTAATTAAACAGTACCTTGTTAAATTCTTACTAAAGCTATTGTCATATGATATTTTCCAATATTAAAAACGTACAGATGGAATGTACCTCAAGTTGGAAGTAATAAATTATAGCAAAAGAAAAAAAATTATTAAAAGAATCTGTCTCAATAAAATTAGACCCAAATAGTTTAGCAATACATCTATTAGGCAAATAATAAATCTTCAATTTAACTGATGAAGAAACACCAACATGAAGAAACATCTTCATCATAAAATAACTGATGATGAGACTTAACTGTCCTCGAAAACATGCTTTTATATTTAGTTTACATAGTTAATTTACAAGTGTTATTATTTATTTCATATCTCTTTTTCATTACTATCATAGTCACTGTCTGTATTTAGACAGAATTAGAAGGAACTGACAGTATTCCATTTCATTTTATATACTATTTTTAATTACCACCATATTCAACTAGAGGTGTGTTATTTCTTTAGATAAAGCCTACATTTGTATCTACAAGAAGTCATCATGAGTTTTTACATCCGAGTGGTCAAATTTACTTTCTACAAACTTAAAGTATATTCCATCTGTACATTTTTATTATTGGAAAAAATCATATCATTTTAGAATAATGCTAGTTTCCATTTTCAACTTAAGTAAAATATTGTCCATTATAATAGCAAGACAGTGTTTAACATTAAAAAGTGCATTTTTATTTTGTGTATAGGAAGTGAAAATCAACTCAAAAATGCCAAGTTGAACAGAAAGTGTATATGAATAGGGTATATTTAAAAGAATGAGTTTTTTGAATAATGTTATTTTATATTTTACCTAAGTAATTCAGTGCATGTAATTTAAAAGTGTATGCTAAGATAATTAAAAGAAAAAATATTTGAATTAAAAATTTTTCCTTAATTACTTAATAGCAGCTAAATTGTTAACAAGAAAATTTAATTAACTCTTCTAGACACGTATTTTCCAAAATAAAAATGATCCATTAATTGAATTTTAATTGCTTATTATTTAAATTTAGAGATTTCTTTTCAATCTTATTTTAATGCAAATCAATTTATTTATGTCATGAGTTATTAAATTAAATATATTTTATTTATAGATTTTATTAAAATTTATTAAAAATTATGGATTAACTAGACAGAAGATGTTAACTTGCAGTTAAGTATTTTATTTTTTTTTTCTCCATTCACTTTAGAAATAATGCTATTTTATACTGAAATTTTGACAGTGGCACTTTTGCAGGGAAGCTAGCAATTCACCAGGTATCAACACAAGGTCATCTTATTTAAGATTACATTTTAATACTGTTTTCTCAATGAATAACAGCTAGGAAATGTATTTGATCAAATATATTTTTTTAACACCAATAAAAATAACATTTAAGTATTGGAATACAAACTAAATAAATCAAATTCATTTTTATAAGGGAAATGATTTAAAACAATAATTACATACTACAAAAGAAATGTATATTATTAATATCATTAGTCATTCAAGCTGTAATGTTAAGTAAAAATTTATAATTTTTTGCAATCTTAGAATAATTTAAAATTTTCTTTTGACAATTATGTCAAAATATGCTCTGTTTATAATTAAGTGTATTGCTTATTTAGTGTAAAACATTAAGCAAAATTCAAAACTCAATTTATTATTGTGACTTGTTAATGTACGAAATTTCATAATTTCTGATACATTTTTGATATGATGCTGGGTGTTTTACTTAACCACTGAGAAAATATTTGGGCTAGTTAACACTTCAATTATCTTTAAAAGCTATCCCAACTCTCCTAATTAAAAAAAGAGAAAAGGTCAGCAACTGAGTAAATAATCAATCAAGTACAATTATGAAACCTTCTAACAACGATTTATTGTGAAGTAAAAATTAATTTTATTTTTTAAATCTACTTCCCTTGGAGAAAATTAAACACATGAAATACGCTATTTGATGATGTAAGTTTTAAAAATCAAATATTCAGCACTGATTATCAAACTCACCAACAGATGTTGACTTTATATTCTAATTTACCCATATATTAATTCTCTAGCAGGCTACATGAAATTATTTTGAGTCACCGGTAAAGGAGAAAATGGCATCCATTGTAACCACTTCTCCTGGAAGCAATCTCTCCCATGATTCCTTTGCAAAGTCAAATAATTTCAATCACACACACCCCCTTCTGGTTTCTCCCTATTCTATATTAACAGTAATGGATCAGACCTATTGATGCACAAGGATAGAGCAATTCATAACTAGGAAGTTTAAAAGACCAAATTCTTTATTAAAAAAAAAAAAAAAATTGGGAAATAATAGAAGAAATCGCATGAAATTTATTCAAATTAACAATCAAAGGATAAACATTTTCATTAAAAGTGAAGAACGAAATAAAAAATGCACATATTAACAAACAGGAAATAAAATACGAAAAGTGTATACATTAAAATAATCAAAAACATGCATTATTCAAAATAATTAGCAATTTAAAAACCTATACTGATAGATTAATGCTATAATTTCAAACATTTCAAACATTTCAAACAATCTGGTTTACACAAGACATATTTTCCTATTTGAGAAAATAAATCTGAATTTATATTTCTAATATAAACATTAACAAAATCTATAAAGAAATAATGAGTGACTGACTTATAATATAATGCAGTATCTCTATGCAGACTGAATTAGGCCCCAGCAATGGTATCCTGGTAACTGAAAACAGCTAAAGCTTAAATAATGCTGCTTTCCAGCAAAGCACAGGAGAAAGAGATGAAAAATTACCTAAGGATAAAATAATCCATCTTGAATTAAAACAAATATCGTTTGCTTTAAGTTCATGGATGATTTCAGATATACATGAAGGAGACGCAAAAATGAAGACCGATCAGTGAATTTTCAAAATGCTGCTCTTTTTTTTTTTCTTTTTTTTTTTTTTTCTTTTAAGGAAATGGATCAATATCACTACATATTAGTGGTATGAAAATAACATCAAATAAAAGATGATTTCCTGCACAGCAGAAAAAAAAATTCTATTTAATTAAGCTCTATGGATGCTTTTCCAAAACGGATATATATGTATTGTTGTTTCACCTGCAACCACGCTATTGATGTAATTTCAGCCTTAACCTGTTCCAATTTAACACAAAGGGAAAAGGAAGATATTGGCAATTTGCCAAGCATAAAAGTTGAAACCTAAGTAGCAGAACAGCTAGTAAGCAAAATTAATAACTTATCAATAAGAGCATAAGAAATGACAGCTGTAAATTTTCACTATACATAATGCTCAACTGGAAACCATAACTTAATAGCCATATCAAGGCAGGAAGATTTTAGTTATTGTGCATAAAATTTACTTAAATGCATAATCAAAAGAGAGCATCGAGTTATTCAAGTCTGATTTTATTTTTTTCTTTTAATTTAACATAAATTTTAGCATAAAATAGCTTATAATATTTTACAGTATCTTATATATAGCTTTGAGAAACTGCCGCTTTACATATAATAGATCTCTATTAATAAAACAACAAATTCTAATTATTTCAGTTAATGACAAAATAATTTAATTTAAAAGTAATTAAAAACAGATTCAAAAGAAA
Organism: Rhysida immarginata; assembly: GCA_023313115.1. NCBI lineage: Eukaryota > Metazoa > Arthropoda > Chilopoda > Scolopendromorpha > Scolopendridae > Rhysida > Rhysida immarginata. The sequence goes on along the minus strand of JAHWFO010004153.1, from coordinate 673,727 downwards.
AACGAAAATGTAAAAAAATGCCTTTAACATGAAAACAATTGCAATTAAAAATGTTTCAAATTTAATTTCAAACAACCACATAAGTCCAGGAAAATTTTTGGTCATATGAGAAACTTTTAAGGAAACTAAGTAATGGTTTTGCTCAATTCATAATGATTATTTAGAAAGACTCTACTGAAATATAATTTTAAATGTATACGAAGATAAAACCTTGAAATTAAGACTTTAGTAAAGACGATTCAATTTTTGCATCTCATTTCTCTGTTAACGATTATAAAAAAAAAAAAAAAAAAAAAAAAAAAAAAAAAATCCCATTACCACTTTTAACATTTTTGCTTCATCTTTGTATTTAAAAGCCAAGTAAGAAATGTTAAACAGTGTACAGTTTAGTTCTTATTTCCAATTACTTTATCCTATTTCAAGTTCATACCTTTTCAAGTACATAATAAAAGTAAAAATTATACTTATGTATTATTGCATCTAGTGCTCGGACTTTTCTAACTCTCTTTGCAGTTTATTTATTTGGTTACGTTTGTTGATTTAACTATACAGGGGGAGCCTGAAACCCTGTCACAAACCTCGCATGCGTACTCCCCATGCCCAAATAAGGAACAAATATCCTATCAACATGGGCCTGAAACACTCGTTAACGAGAAAAATGGCGTCCAAATGTGGGTGCCCCCATGAGGTTTGTTTTACAGATATTGTTCCAAATGACATCATGTGCTTCAACACATGCGTGCAGACATCTCTGAAACGAATGGCGAACACATTCTAATATTCCTGTGCGATTTCTAATGGCATCAAATTCGGCGACAATGCGGTCCCATAGCTCATTCGCATCCTGGACGGGTGTTGCATACACGTTATCCTTAACATGCCCTCACAGTTAGAAATCGAGACAATTGAGGTCGGGAGAACGAGGAAGCCATGCCACTGGCCCCGCATGTCCAATCCATCTTGCGGCAAAGTGGTCATTCAGAAACTGACGTGCAACCACGCTGAAATGTGCCGGAGCGCCATCGTGCATAAACCACAACTCCAGTCGCCACTGCAAAGGACTGTACTCTAGCACCTGCAGCAGGATGTCGTGCATCAATTGTTCCAAGAACGTTCTGCACGGAAGCACTGGGGACCAATATGGACAATTTCCGTGACCCGCTCGTCAGCCAACCTGACAATGGAACCCACATTTGGATGCCATTTTTCTCGTTAATGGTAGAGTTTCAGACCCATGTTGATAGGACATTTGTTTCTTATTTGGCCATGGGGAGTATGCATGTGAAGTCTGTGAAAGGGTTTCAGACTCACCCTGTATAACTTAGGCAATTATTATGCATGTCAATTCATTTTTCTGAATTTTTAAGGGTCAAAGCATTAATCTTGAAATTCTGATTATTTGAATTTTGATCATTTATATGCATTAGCCTAACCCTCAATGCTACCCTCTTCATTATAATTAGAAGGAACACTCATATTTCATATCAAACTTCTTTCTCAACTTTTTATTTTAATATCACATATGCTTCAAGGAATACACAATAAATTTTTTGAACCAATTTCACCTACAACTGAATTATTGATTTAATTTTTCATATCTCTTCATTTACTCAAACTAAAACCTAATTCTCCCAATCCATCCCACCCCCATTATATATGAAACAATTTTCCTTTCGCATAGAATTAAACTTAACAAATTTAATACCTTAGTATGTTGGATGTACATAAATCTCCACACTATCTTTCAAACATCATCACTTTTGTTAACTTGTATAATACAAAACTGCATGTGAATCTAAAGCAATGCCACATATACATCTTTGGAGACCCTAGCAGCAGTAGCATTAATGGTGGCTCTTTTGAAGCCTTAAGCCTATTTCTTTTTAAAATATGAGCATATTGTCTAATCTTGGTTATTTCTGCTAAATATAGATCAAAGCAGTAACTGATAATGTCCACTTTCCTGTACATGCAAGAAGATCCAAAGAAGATATATTCTCTTTTTTCGTGTTGTTGCTTTTTCATGTAATTTTTAATATTGTCCTTTTTAATTATTAAATAGGGTTACTCAATGATAATATCCAAGCGACTCAAACTGAGATTCTCCAATATAGTCTAGCCAGCTGGTTCTAGGTCAACCCTTGGTCTCTTACCTACTGGCTTAGAAAAAAGCAATTTCCTAGGAAAACCAGTTGCAGCATCAGAATCAAATGGCCAAAAGGCTGAGAAGTGGCTATAACTCAACTGAGATCTCTCAATGTGGAGAAGTGGTTCAATACTTAAAGACTTTTATTGTGCTGCTGTGTACTCTATTAGATTTAACACTTGCCACACTTCTCAGGAATCTCATTTCAGCCGTTTGCATCTGCAATTGCATTCTTTTGGTCATCACCCAAGACTCATGGTCACAGACAAATGTGACAACAGGCTTTATTTCCTAGCTCAGGGTTTCTTTACCACGGATCGCATCTGACACAACTTGCTGCACCAATCCAAGAATCCAATTCTCTGTCCTGCTGCCCATCACTCATGAATGCAGTCCCGAGATACTTGAATTTCTCCATATGTCTCAATGGGGCTCCCAGGAGTAGAGCAGACTGTCTTGAAAAGACCAGACCTCGATCTTAGTCACACTGATTTTCATCCCCGCCTCTTCAGATTTAGCTGCAAAACGATCTAATGCATGTTAAAGGTCAATGCAAGAAGATCCAAGGAGGGAAAGATCATCATCAAAGAGCAAACTCACCCACGAAGTAGCCAGCCACACTGATACATTCAAAAGCCACCCTGTTTATGAGGTCCATAAAGATAATGAACAAGAGATGCAAGAGTACGCACCCTTGGTGGAGTACAATACTCACGATGAATGGTTTTGACGTAATGCCATTTGTCTAAACACATATGTCAGAGCTTTCATATAAAGATATGATAGCAATCAGTAATCATACCACTCTGTATTCTTGAAACACTCTCCAGTGCTTCTCCCAGGGAACTCTATTACAGTGCTTGTCATAATTAAGTTGCCACTGAATATTTTTTAGTTATCTAAATAAAAATAAGAAGAAATGCATCAGGCAATCAATTTTTACTACTACAATGAATACTATAACCTTTACGAACATAAAAAAAATGAAAAATAGTAAGAAAATAAATTATATAGCATAAGTTATGCACAAAAAAACAATGCGTACATGGCAAAAGTATGTTGCCACGAAAACTGAACAAAAGAAAACACAAATGAAGGTAACTTAATATTTAGTGGGTCCATCCTTAGCATCGATTATTGCTTGTAATCTCTTAGGAAGGCTGTCAACCAGTTTCTGCTGTGTGTCCAGCGGAATATCTTCCCAGCATTCAAAAATTGCATCTTTAAAGTCCTTCATGCTCTTGCATCTGGTGCACGGCACTTTTCAATCCTTTTTTTTTTTTTTTTTTTTGCTAAATATTCAGTCACCAATTTCGATTTGCGCTTGGGGTCATTGTCGTGTTGAAATGTGTAACCCCGTGTAAGCTTCATTTTTCTGGTCGAGCTGGTAATGTTGTTCTCTAATATGTCCTTATATATCTTGGAATCCATTTGTCCGTTAATTTCAACCAACTTTCCAACGCCAGAATATGAGAAACATCCCCAAACCATCAATGCTTTTGAATGTTTAACTGTTCCTTTGGTCATACCTGGATTAAAAGCAGTACCATTCTTCCGCCACACTATTTGTCGTCGATTATTTTGAGAAATTTCAAACTTGGATTCATTGCTCCATATGATTTTTTTTCCAAAATGCCTGAGATTTATTCAAATGGGTTCGAGCACAGGCCAGTCGCTTATTCTTGTTTATATGTGAAATTACAGTTTTTTTTCCCTCGCCACTCTTCCGTGAAATTCTTTTTCATTCAATCGACGAGCTATTGTTTTAAGGCTGACTTTCAAGTCCAAGTCATCATTAATTTCTTTGGTTGTTGTTTTTGGATTTTTTTTCACTTGCTTTAAGATTCACCGATCAGTTCGTTCGTCAATTGCCCTTCTTCTTCCGGATCTGTGGAGATTTTTAGCAGTTCCATACTTTTCTAGCTTTAGCAATATGTTTCTGACAGCTTCGTGACTAATTCTGAATTTTTTAGCAACTTGTCGATTGCTGTAACCGTCCGTAGCCATTCGAAAAATGCCTAATCTCTCTGCTTCACTGAACTCCCGGGTTTTAGGTATTCTGTTAACTAATATTCCAAAATAATGCGAACATGGAATTATAACAACACATGGAAAACCATCAGTGATGATTACACAACCTCACTTTATTACCTGAAGTCTTCTAATTTTAAAATTTTCACACAGAAATGACTGGCAACTTAGTTTTGTCTAGTTGCAAACTTCCATTCCCCCCCCCCCCCTTCATAGAGTGGCAGCTCCTTATTTATGTCTTCATATGAAAATTCACTTTAAAATTACTTTTACAAAGATTATAATTGTTTGATTTTACAGACTATTTAAATTAATTTCACGAGATTGTCAGGATGTCACCATATTTTGTGACAAAAAGTTAACATGATGACATTGGCAACTTAATTATGACAAGCACTGTATATGCTTTTTCAAGGTCCACAAAGCTAGAGTAGACATCTTTTACATAATCCCAGGATTTCTAAAAGATTTTCCTTAGAGCAAAAATGTGATCTGTTGTACTTCGACCTAGTCCCAAACATTACTCACTTTGGAGTCGACCATTTCCCGACTTCTCCTCTCCAGGCACTTAGCATAGACTTTCCCAAGAACTCTGAGCAAAGAGAAGCCTTGATAGTTATTGCAATTCCTTCAATATCCCTTTCTAAAAATAGGGACCATAATATCCGACTATCATTTCTTAGGGGCCTGGCCGGATATCTAAGCAACTTGACATACATGAGTCAATCATAGGACACTGTCCTGATTTTAACAACTCCGAGCGGATTTCATCATCGTTGCTGCTTTTTCAGTCCTCAGAAATTTATTTGGCCATCTGACTTATGCTTTGATATACCACCGTGACTATTCTCTGCTCCAAGATGCACTTCATGTGCTTCAGTTATTAGTGTTACCAAGTTAAGAAGAGATTTAAAGTATTGATTGACTTACTATATTTATGCAAGTGTGCTAGGAATTATAGGAATCTGTAAGTTCATTGAATGATTCAAGACAAACACACTATAGACAAAAACTGAGAGTAAAAGATATTGATACACCATATTTACATTATCATCTGTCATGAATACCTTCATGGGTTTTTAAATAAAATGGTATAAAATAGTTTGAAAATTGTTCATCTTACCAGTTAACAGCGATAAAGATTATAGATTAATCAAGAAAGGAGAGAGATAATTGCTGAGGAAAAAAGAAAGCAAACAATACAACAGTAGATCTTTAGTTTCAAGTGGTCTATATTTCAACTTATAATTCATTTTTGCATGTTATATTTTAAGAATATACTTCTGCTCACAACTATTCATATCCTAGCCAATTGTATCCTTTCACAATAAAATGAAATGATTGAACAATTCTGTTAGCCATATGCAAGAGCATCAAAAACTATTAAAATTTCAATACATTTTATTAATGCAGATAATTTACAAAATTAAGGAAATAAGAAATAAACAAGTTGGGCTAAACAAAAGTATTCATACCCCTGATTTAATCATCTATATGGCCACCTATGGCTTTTATAACAGCCATCAATCGTTTTGGCATGCTATACACTAGCTTTTTACAGAATTCTGCACTAACCTTTCCTAATTCTTCTACACAGTAAGTTTCAATTCAGTCAAATTAGAAGGCCAACAGTTCTTCACCATATTTTTGAGTTCTAACCAACATCTTTCGATGGGCTTCAAGTCCAGGGATTGACTTAGCCATGGTACTTATTGGAATCCATCACTCCATCAATAACAAGCTCACCTGGTCCAGCTGAACTTATACAAGCCCACAACAAAACGCTTCCACCACCATGCTTGACAGCAGCCTTCAAGCATTCATCTCTTAGTGCTTCTCTAGGAAAATGCCACACAAACTCATGTCATCATTATTGAATAACTTTATTTTCGTTTCATCTGATCAAATGATATTTTTGAAAATAATACATTTTTTTTTTAATCTATTAATACTTTAGCAATGCCAAATGCTGTTTCTTGTGAATGGGCTTCTTCCTAGCTACACATCCACAGAGACCTTTGGAATTCAGATGGCATCAAACAGTAGGGCTGAGCTTGTTACTTGACTTGTCACACCTAGTTCTTTGGACAGCTTTCCGTTTTGAAGAACTGTGCGTTTAAGAACTCATTTTGCACGTTCTGATGGTGCACTCAGCCATCCATATCAAGGAAGATTGGTAGCGATTTCTGTCTTCTTGTATTTTTGAACAATACTGTTCTTTGTATAATAGAAACAGGAATATTCAACTGTTTATGAATCTTCTTTAGTTTTGCCCACCTTGCAGGATGCGTTAGGCTTAGAACACTTCACAATAAGTATAAGACTATATTTTCACCTAAATAATGTTGGCATATGATGTAAATTATTTTCCAACTTCATTTCATATTCAATTCTTGTTTTACTAAAAATTAACTTTACTTTTAAACGGGGGTATGAATACTTTTGTTCAGCACAATTCTGTTAATATTTTGTTCCTCAGTATATATATATTATTTGTATTCATAAAATTTAATGAAATCTAATTATTTCTGATGCTCTTTCACATGGTTAAAACAGTTCCTCATAACATTTTAATTTAATTGTGAAACGATGAACTTGGCTTGGGTAGAATACTTTTGAGAAGCAGTGTATTTAACTATTTATTTCTCATTTTTACAGTTCTTAATCAACCACTTCAGACTAATTAAAAGACTATTTCCTAACTTAAATTAACAAAAATAAGAAACAATTTTAAAATATAACATCATCAATTTTGTTTTTGTATAAATTAGTAATAATTTATAATTACATGAAAATGTATATGCATGATTAACTTTTAAATAAATAAATAAATAAATAAATAAAGTAGAGGCATACGTTAAATGAATGGTCCGAATTTTACACAGAAGTCTTCCTTTCCTCCCTCCCACCTTTGTTTAACCTGTTCTGCATCGAATCCATTTCATAAAATTAATGTTTTAAACTATAAATGTTCTTGAAATTGCAGACATTGATATCTTTCATGTTAAAGGCATTTTATAACATGTTTGTTTTTCACCTTGAAGTAAATAAAACGTGATGAGAAACTACAATGTTTCTACAAGGAAGCAATGATATGTCTGCATTGTTTCTAGTGCTGACAAATGTAGAAAACATTCCTCCTGGTTAATGAAAAGCTACCGGTACCTTGAAATTTTGAGAGAAATTCTTACCTCAACACAATCTTAGAGAACACAATACATAAATTTTATTCTAACAGAACAATTATTACTAACAAGACTATTCATCATCAGACATCACACTCTTAGTTTAAAAAAAAAAAAAAAAAAAAAAAAAAAAATGTGACATATATGTAATTGATTTCAATTTCCATTCCCTATACCAATGGATGATATCATGAGCTAGACATACCTAAAGTAAATTTTACTGATAAATTGAATATATGGCTCACATGGGAGGAACATTTTCTGAAACAGGTTTCATAATAAAATCACACAGGCTCATCAATGCTTTTGCGATTCACTCTTATGATGCAGAATGTTCAAGATTTTTTTTAAAACTCAATATTCATTGCTTTGCTATAGAATCAGATTTGAAAGCTGCAATGGTGGAAAGATTTAACTGAACATTAAATCTCAGATGGTTACTTTTTTTATATTTACCAATAAACGTAGGTACATAGACATTTTACCTTCAAAAAAATAGGCACAACAATCTAGCCATATCCTGCATACTCTCTGACCTGGCGCCATGCAATTATTTTCTTTTTAGATGTATGTGACAACGATGTCATTGATTGTATTACAATCATCATCATATTGCAAGAGGCCTTACAGTGATTTTAGCAAATGCTTTTCTGCAGTGTTTCCAGTAGTACCAAAGCTGGCACAGTACATTGTAGCCAAGGGATATTGCTCTGAAAATTTATTTGCATGGTATTGTAATTTGCTTAATAAATCTATTTGTTCACAATCTGTTTGGTTCTTGAATTTTTTGACTGATATATAGTCCTAAGTGTTATTTCAATACAGGAATTGAAGAGTTCGCCTGAATAAGGGTGTATCTGCAAAAACCTAGTTTTGAGAAAAATGCAAAAAAACCGCTACGCAATGAACTATGGTTTTTAACCACCAATGTTGATGTATTACCTAAAAGTTGTTAGCACATAAGATATATTTTATAAATATAAAAGACATTCAATAAATATTTTAGACAGTACAGGAGTTTTAAAAATGGAATTATGCCCTTTTATCACGCTCAATGTTACTTGTGCCGTTTTTCCAAAGCTTTGCATGTTGTTAATGATTTTTATACAAGATTACATGTGATCTTCTGCCAGAAGATTGGTTCTTTTTGAGATATCAATAAAATCTTTTTAAATAATAAACATTAACATGATACTATGAAAATAAATGATATTACTTTAAAAACTGGAAGACTTTTATTATTAAAATATTACATGTTTTTATGTTAATATAAAACATTTTATTGTAATACAAATAATCATTACTTTAATACTCATCTTCACTGCTCTTTCTATCATCTGTGCTATTTTCAACTGTTCCCTCTGCATTATCATGCACCCCTGAAAGTCATTCCCTATTACCTAGTTTCATGTACTGAGCAAAGATCTAACATCATTTGGTTTGGCTTTTTTACGTTGGATCGCTTCTGAAGTTTACGTTCTTGTGCGTTTAGTCAGGAAACACAAGCCACTGAATAATGGAAAATAGGTCATGCATATCTCTACAAAATCTGGGCCAAATGAGGAACACAGTAATCTAGAATACTTCTGAATGGAGAACCTCGCACTTTTGGATGGCGTTTGCTTTTTAAATATCTTTACCAAAGAATCTTTCCAGTTCATGATGAGCATTCCAGCATTTTCAACAACTGTGAATGGGGAAGGGAGTTGTCTGCATTTTTTCATTATTTCAACTCTACAGGTCAACAGTATTTCTTCAGTTCTGTTCACTACACTCCCACACATACAAAGTTTCAGTTCTATTCACTGTATGAGTGATCCCGAATCTTCTTTTCCTTGTGTTTTCCTGCCAATTTGCTGGGTTTCTAATGCTCTTTCATCCCCTCACTCGTTTCTTGTTCCATTGTCACCCAAGTTAAAAATAATATAGAAATACTTATCGCAACGCCATTACTTTTACTGGAAATGGGAAAATATAGGCACAACCATACTGAAATACAGTGCCATCTATAGACGGCATTTAAAACATATCATAAAACAGCATAAGAGTATGTTTAGAAATTCTGTTACGGGTTTATTTCATAGAAAAGAGGCTGATAAGTATGATGCGACAATCGTTGGAAGAAATGTATAACGTCCATTATGCCCTTATTTGGGCGAATTCCTCAATTATTCCATATTCTCTCCATGAACACATTAACTTTATTCAGTTACCAAATAAATTACACTCACTCACCAAAGAGTCATGGCACACCTGCCTAAAAATGTGTTGCGCCCCCTCCGGCCCAGATAATGGCGGCGACCTGTCATGGAAGAGAGCCTACCAGTCCCTGGAACACATCCACAGGGACTGCAAGCCATGGTATCTCCACTGCACTCCATAACGATGCTGGATTTAACAGTTGTGTTGGTGATGACCTGACAGATCGTTCGATGACGTCCCACAAATGTTCAATGGGATTGCAATCTGGGGAACGTGGAGGCCAAATTATTGTCGTGAAGTCGGTAGCATGTTCCTCCAGCCACTGCCGTGTCACAAGGGTTGTGTTGAGGTGCCATTATCTTGCTGAAAGATGCAGTCGCTTGCGGGGTAAAAACAGTTCATGAAGTGGTGCAGGTGGTCCCCAAGCAGATCGACGTAGGAAGTAGCACGCAGAGTCAAATGCACCAATGGACCCATGGCATGCCACGAGAAAACACTCTAGACCAGTAAGGAGCCTCCACCTGCGTGAGTGGTCCCCACCTGACAAGCAGGGTCCATGGCTTTGTGTGGCCTGCGCCGAACACGGACATATCCATCGGCCCAATACAGCTGAAACCATGACTTGTCGGACCAGGCAACCCTTCGCCAGTCCTCAGCGGTCCAATATCGATGTTGGTTGGGCCAGGCTAGGCGTTGCCGACGATGTGCAGCTGTCAGGAGTGGCACCCGTCGTGGCCTCCTGCTCCCAAAGCCTGCAGCTGCCAAGGTTCGCCGAATTGTCATCATGGACACAGTTGCGGGACGTCCCTGGTTGTACCGCATGGTGATGGGCTGCTGTCGCTCTTCGGTCAGCAGTTGTAAGCCGGGTGACCGGTGAACAACTCTGGCATCAATGAGGCGTGGGCACCCCGTCCGATGTCCGACATGGGTTGTAACTCCTTGTTGGGTGTACCCTTGATAGACACTTGCAACGGTTGTGCGGGAAAATTGCAGGGTGTTAGCTACATCTGATATTGAGGCAACCATCCGTCTGGCACCAACAATCATCCCCCATTCAAATGTGGATAGCTCTTTGTGTGCTGCCATTTCTGCAGTTAGTTTTGCTTACAGTGACTGTGTGATATCAAGGAGTCCTGCATGACAAGAATGGAAGCAGCGGGATCTGTCTCATTACGGACAGGGAACCTGATTGGAGGGGTGTGCCATGACTATTGGTGAGTGAGTGTATACAATTCTACACAGAAGGTTGCAAAATTCTGAATACATACCGCATAATCAAGAAATTTCTGAAATAAAACACAATGAGATAATGCTACTTGGTTTTAACCTATACCTTGCTTAATACCAACATTAAGCTACAAAAAAATGAAAACACATCAAAGAGAATAATGCCAGGATATTACGGTATCTACATATCAAATCATGATATTTTTTAAAGTGTTTCTCAACCCTTTGACATTCACAGACTTCAAGCGTTCTGTATTTGCTACATCTCAATGCTTAGGATTCTTTACAGCTATGACTGTTTGGCATTTATGAATATTAACAATTACAAGAAAATTTTTAATTATATTCACTGGAACTTGAAAATGAATCCTCTAACAATTAATCCTTATTAAAAAAACTTTTTCTGTGCTATTATACAAAGTAATTCAAAATGAATGGTACAAAAAGAAAATATACCAACTACCACTACAATGAATTTATTTCACCAAACCGAAATAACATGAAAGGTTAACTCTCCAAGTTTCATTTGGCAATACTGAAAAGTTCACAGTTTTCAAAATGTTCGCTAAAACCATTGTTATTTAAAATGCTGGCATCAGCAAAGAGAAAGCTTAGTGTAACAGAACATGCAAAAACTTCATCATCGGTAACCACTGTTCAGAGATATTTCTGAATAAAATTTGCAAAAGAAGCACCTCATCGTCAAAACATCACAATGTGAGTGAAACAGTTTGAGGAGACAGGCTACTTATGCAAGGGGAAAAGCAGCTATTTGAACCAGAAACTTCCAGAATATTGGGTTGACTGTGGTAGGTCAAATGGCATGCCCTTGATGTTGTGGTTAACCGACCTAACTAATTGTAATTTTTTTCTTGGAGGTTTGTGAAGGACAACGCGTTAAAACAGTCAAGAGGCATTTTCCGTATCACACAGAGCACCCACAAAGAACAACTGCAAATATCCCTAGAAACTTGGAGAATTAACCTATCACATTATTTCAGCTTTTGTGAAATAAATTCATTGTAGTAGTCATTGGTATCTTTTCTTTTTGTACCATTTGAATAATTCTGAATAATCCTTACTTAAAAAAACAACAAAAAAAAAACAAACAAACAATCTGTCTAATATTCATTGTGACAATCAACATTGGTGTAAAATCTGCTGCTGTTAATTAGTTACACTTTTTTAATAGTGTATGTGTGTCTAATGTCAGATTCACACTCAAATATGTGCTTAGAGACTTGTAAAAAAAAAAAAAAAAAAAAAAAAAAAAAAAAAAAAAGATGTTAAAATTGGTAATAAATTGGTAATAAAAAAATTCTCACAACAATCAAGAATAGCCAACATCGATTAAATTTACTAGCCAATCTAAAGTCATTGTCTAGACATTATAATGAATTCTACAAATTTCATTTTAATCAAACAAAAAAACGGTCACGAAGCTAAGAATGGCTTCAAAAACATTATTATTTTAAACTAAATATATAATCCATTGCTCTAATAATTGATCAGATGGAACTAGAATTGTTCCCATAAAATTTTATGTATTACCAACTTTAACCATCTTTTGTCTTCATTGAACCTGTAAACATGAACTATAGGAAATATGCTGTGATTACCTGGAATTACTATCTGTGACATTATAAACAAGCAAACAGAGGTAGATTAAGTTAAGAGTGAATGATTTATATATATGGAAAATATTTGATCACATGGTTAGCAGCAAATCAGTGTCCGTTTGAATAGGAAGGGGTCAATCGCGGATGTGTCATGATAAAGTATCAATCGCACAATCAGAAAGATGGGGTCAAAAATTGAAAGGTTTTGGGAAGGCAATGTAACTGCTCTTTCCAATGCCAAGTACTCGTATTCTGCAATTATGAACTTCTGCAAAACACGTGGATTGGTGATTTCCAAAGATGTGTGAATAATATTAAGAAGCAAAAATCCGAAATTCCGCAATCACTGGACAAACTCGTCTCCCAAGGTACCCCGAACGTTGTTGAGAAGGTGAGGCAATTTGTCACACAGAAAATCCTAGCACCTAATGGTCGATTGTAAAATGTGTAGGCATGCCTCAGGCATTCCTGCAGTTGTTGGTGGAATCATTGCGTAACAGCAAACTCTGTGTCAGAATTGAACTGCCATCTTTTAGTGATTGTTTTCGAAAGCCAACGACATGGCACATTAAACAATTTCCAACTGTCTGGCATTTTTAACTGATGCTGCAACATGAGCATATCCTGGATGGGCTAAATCTTTCAGGGATTCCCTTCCTTGTTGAAATTTCTTGCACCATTCAACCACTGCAACATGATCGTTGTGTACAGCTTTCATTCTTGCTAAAATCTCCATTGGCTTATGCTCTCCAGCAGCCAAAAATTGAATAACAGCATACAGATTATCCTTCCATGAAAACAATCTTACAATTTAATCACAACTCTTAGAAATAAGTAAATAGCTAATATGTGGGATAGATGCCTCACTAATACATAAACAATGCATATAAACAACTGCTTTCAGCTGTGTAGGTGATACCTTTGCTGCTGCATAGTACGAGCAATTCTTGTAAATATAACAACTATTAGACATCCTTAGAAAACTTCATTATTTATATACTGTAAAAGCTTGTAACGAAGTTCAAGGGACAATAGATTTTACTTCGTTATATCCAATGTTTGTTATGATGAACACCCCTTCATACCTCCAAACTCCAACCCTTCCTTTAAGTTACCTTACAATGAACATATTCATTCATTTTACGCATAGCAAAAGACTATAATTTAAAATAATATTTATTTGCATATCTTTATTTACGTTTAAGAATAAAGCAAATAACTTATACAAGGGGATATCAGAAAGTAACACCATTTATTTTTTAAGGAAGGAACTATAGTCACTGTGTAAAAATTAACATGGCCAAAAATAAGGCTGAGTACATAAACAGAGATTGCACAACAAGAAATTCTTGCGCACGTGCATTACAAGTTGTTTTCCAAATGGCCACAGCTATCACATCGTCTACAGTAAAAGAAAAGCGAGCTGTTATAAGGTTTCTTATTGAAAAAAGTAAGAAACCCGTGGACATTCATGGGGAAATGGTAGAAGTTAACAGTGCAATTAGAAATGTGATTAAAAATTGTTTTTAGACTAATGTGGTGTTGCTCTACAAGGTAGCAATCGGAAATTTTTTTCTATCTTTGATAGTTTTTGAGTTAGCAAATGTATGACCTTAAATTTGGGGGTCAAAGTCAAATTTGAGTGCGGCAATGAATTCTCCACCTCCCTATTACCTATAAACCACACTCATCAGATCCAGCCTACCTGGCAGCTTTGAGATACCTGCCAGGTTACCAGACTTTTTAGACACCCTGTAGAGTAACAAACATAATTAATGTTTCTTAGTAACTCAGTCACCTGCTTTGGTTGGCAATTCATTATGTCTACGGACACATGATCATCTAGATTATTTGCACCACATGCCACCTTTTGGGAAAACAAAAACATACAGGCCCATTAGGATTCGAAACCTGTGGCCCAACTGGCTTGAGAACTGGAACCCGTTGCCCCAGCTCTCAACCAAGGGGATGGCCATTTACCTCTATTACCAATGACAACAAATAATACCAGTACAAAATAAAATAAATATTGTCAAATGATGAAGTTGTTACAAGGTCTATTTTATATTTACCAACTACAAGAATAATACGTTATACTTTTCACTCATTATCATTTGTGTCACCATTCAAAAGAGGTGAGTGGTTTTACATTTCGACCTTCAATAGCAATCATATAGAAAAGGGTCTGAGATATTTACAAGATAGATATTTGTATAACATAGGATGACCTAAAAGTCTAGCACATATGAAAAAGTAACATCTCACAGTTTTGAGAATAGCATAGCATGGTTTACATAGAAATGATTCGTATGACATTGGGTTTCTTATGAAATCAAAAAATTTATTGATCATTTCAGTTACATACAGGATGTAACAGAAAGGTTCATCACATTTCAAAAATCTATATTTTTAAAAATAATGAAGATACAGAGATAGGCGAATATTGAAATGTTTGCAATAATCTAACTTTTGTTTACAAGTGTTCGATGTGTCCTCCTCCTGCTGCACGGTAAACATTTAGCCGATATTCAAATTCCGCTCATACCTGCTGAAACATACCTGGAGTTACTTCATAAATGGTGGCTGTTATTCGATTTTTAACTCTTCTAGATTTGCCAGAAAGGGGGCACAAAAACACAGTCTTTTGCGTATCTCCACAAGAAGAAGTCACAAACAGTGAGGTCTGGAGATCGAGGTGGCCACAAAAAGGCTTTGTGTTGTGCATCCGGCATCTGAACAGTAACTGACAAGACTTCTCTATGTCTTCCAGATGCACCCTAGAGACCTCTACCGGCATTGAATAAAAATTTTATTGATTGATGGATTGATTGATTGTATCCAATATGTCCATCCAGGGCCTGTATGGCCAGAGGCCGACGAGTTGGGTCCCTGGATGGATCTGGATTAACGACTGCTGTAAGATGGTCGCAGCAGCCATGGGGGGGGGGGGGGGGGTTGAAGATTGTTTCTCACTGATGGTCACCCATCCAGTGACTAGCCATGCTTGATGTTGCTTAACTTCCCTGAAGTTGTGCATTCAGTGTAAGACCACCAGGCCACGACCTCCCCCTGTTTCCCCCTTTCAAATGGTGTGCTGTTCATTGACCTGCGACCAATGGTTGCTGAGCAATTTACGATTGAACCTTCATATTACACCCTGTATTTCATTGACTGATGGCTTCATCCTAATATGAGAGAGACAGTATAAGAGAAACACGTTGAACATAACTAGAATATGAAGTATTATGTGTCACTACAAAAAAAACATTTTAGTCAACTGTACTACTGCAGCAACAAGTGTGCTGCAAGATGCATTTGGAGCAAATTGAATGCTGAGCATTTTCCACAGTCATGTCTTCAATACTCAATGCAGCCTTACTTTGTGTGAGATATAAACAAAAGCACGTGCTGAAGTTAGATTCCATTGGCTGACTGAGCCTTGCAACTTGCGTGTTCCAGGGCACACATGAAAATGTAGTTCGCAAAAGGAAATGGGAAAGTGACTAAAAACTATAGAGCTGGTAAGTGGTGACGTCACTTCCTGGCCGGTTGCCTAGCGATTCCAAACTTAGGTTTAACTTCTCTATGCTTTTCTATGGCCTTACACCACATTGTTAAACCTAATGTTTGGAATCGCTAGGCAACTGGCCAGGAAGTGACATCATACTTATCAGCTCTATAACAATCAGTTCTGAATACAACTAAAAATGCTTAGTGATATTTATCATGATAAAATCAAAATAAACTACCATATACATTCATGTATAAGAAGACACCCATTTTTGAGGCCAGAAAGGCAAAAAAAATGGATTGTCCCATGTATAAGCCGAAGACTAAAATCACTTCTAGAGTGATGTCAAAATTTATTGACAAAAATTCCGTTAATTTATACGCTGAAAACAAAATAAAAATATAAGTGGGTTTTTAAAAGCCTTCAAAACTCATCATTTTCATTATTAGACTCTCTGGACAGCTCCTGAAACTATGGCATTTTCTCCACTGTTTATAGGGCCATTTTGTTCTTTAAATTTTCATTGCATCATGGAAGATGAATTTAACTTTTGAGCCTATTTTTGGGAATAAATTTCTTGTCTTGGTATTGACTCCACGAGATATTGATAGGTGACGCGAGGAATCTGACACTATGCCTGATGAATAGCACTCTCCAGTTGTGTGAGGTTTAATGGTTGTGGAACCAGCTGCCAGATGGCTCTTTCAACCTGGTCCCACAAATGCTCAAATGGATTGAGATCTGGGGATTGTGGAGGTCACCTAAGTAAGGTTAAGTCTCCCTCACGTTCTTGAAATCAGTTCTGCACAATACGAGCACCGTGGCATGGTGCATTGTCTTGTTGGAAGAAGCCATCTCTATTGGGATATGCCATCAGCATGATAGGATGAACTTGATCAGCAACGATACTTAGGTCTGTTATACTATTCTGACACTGTTCCACACAAATCAAAGGGCTCAAATCATACCAGGAAAACTTGCCCCAAGCCATAACACCTCCCCCACCAGTTTGAAGGGTTGTACTCATGGATGTGGGTTCTATGCTTTCATGGCGTTTCCGCCAAATTCTCACTCTGCCATCTGCATGATGCAATTGGAAACGTGATTCATTGGAACATATGAATTTTTTTCCAATGCTCGACTGTCCAATCCTTGTGTTCCTGCGAGAATTAAATACCGTACTTTGGATCTCTTTTTTTAATTCAATATATTTCTTGTTTGATAATTATTTAAAGTATATTTTACATTAAATAATATGTCATGGTTTTCATAAATTAATGTCTATCTTTTATAAAGTTTATAAAAAATATGTTTCAATGTGGAGGTATTATACTTAAACTCACAAATTACCAAAATCGCCCCACTTCATTGGCTATGCTGAAAGATGCCATTCAATATCATGTTAAGCTTGTTTCACATTCAGCGAATTCTCGATTCTAGACAGTTTCGAGGCGTCACAAAGCCGCACATGTTGAAATCCAGAGCAGTTTCACATTTAGTGGAAACGAAGCGGGGACCTATGCAACTCTGCTCTGGTTGGTTGTTGGACGAGTCATTATTTCATCCAGTTTCCGTTGCTTTCTAGACATCGTGTATATACAGGGCGATTCAAATTCAATATAATAAAACTTTTAGGGGAGGTAGTATGGATGATTCTAAGCAAAAAAGTTCATATGAACATGGGTCCAAATTTGAACGATAACTGAGATATGAACAGAAATAAAAATGCTACCAGCAAAATCAACAAGTTAATAACTCAGTTTCTCTAACGCCTAGGATAATGAAATTTGGGGGAAATAATAGGGTACATAAAAGTGTGTATACCATTAAAACTTGATTGACTTCCAACGAATAGTTTCCGCTTTACACAGTCCAGATCGTAACATGTGCTGGGTAGTAATCGCATGTGAGCACGGGTTACGATGTTGACTGCGTAATGCGGAAACCACTCGTTAGAATTCGATCAAATTTTAATGGTATACACAGTTTTATGTGCCATATTATTCCCCCAAATTTCATTATCCTAGGCGTTAGAGGACTGAGTTTTTAACTTGTTGATCTTGGTGGTAGCATTTTTATTTCTGTTCATATCTCAGTTATCGTTCAAATTCGGACCCATGTTTGTATGAACTTTTTTGCTTAGAATCTCCCCTAAAAGTTTTTTACAATGAATTTGAATCAACCTGTAAATCATTTTAACTTGGCTTTCTGACATCTTGTACACGTATATATTTATTAGAAAAACGATAGAAAACGAGGCACGCCTGCACGGAGAACATGTTATCGGAGAAATTCAATATGGCCAACTAGCGGAAGTGGGTTAGAAACAGTTGCTAAGGATTCTAGAACTGGCTGCAAAATCGGGGTGATTTCTGAAAATTCCAACTCGGTTGGAACTCCAAAACCCATGCATTTGTTGCCTCCAAGCTGCTTTCCGCCATGAACACTCTGCATGTGGAACAGGCTTGACAGCTCTATCACAGAATAAGCTCTTGAACGCACCCCCATGTCTTTTTGTGTCTGCAGGCGAATAATGGCAATCACACCAAACACCTGGTATTAGTTGCCCATTTCCACTATCGGCACTTCCATATATTTGGTTGTACCATCTGGCGATGAAATATATAACAAAATGACCAATAAATTTTTTGATTTCATAACAAACTCGCTGTCATTCTGATCATTTCTAAGCAAACCAAGCTGCACTACTCTGAAAAGTCTGCGAGGCATTACCTTTTCAAAATGTGACAGACTTTTGGTGCACCCTGCATATGGGCAGGAAAGGCTTTTTCTAAAATTGGAAAATAATAAAAATCAAAAATTCACATATTTTTGACATACATTAAAATACATGTTAGAAATGGACATAGAAATCACAGATGTTACTTCTCCAAGTCCCCTTTGCTTTAATAACTGGGAGTGAAAAAGATATTTATTTATTTACGGTATTTTTTTGGTAATTGGAAATATTGTTTATAGGTAGGGAGGAAAAACTTTATGACAGGAAAAACGTATGTGGATTTTTTTCTAAAGGAGAAGTTCTAATACAAATGAAAAACCTTTAAAGCTTAAATTAAACAAGCATAGCTTATGCAAAATTATGGTTAAAATACCAGCTTATCTTAATTGTTTTTTTACAAACAGTTGATAAAATAATTACATTTGCCTGGTTTTTAAAAATTTATTTAATCTTATTTTCTGCTGCTGATGTGACAAATGAAATAATAATAATAAGATCTCATTTAAATTCTTGTCTTAATTTTTTTTTAATTGCTATTGAAAAAAGAACTTAACTCACAAGGAAAGTAAACTAACATTACCTTACAGATTCATACCAAATTGAAATATGTTGCTCATCTAAAGGTACTATTGATCCTTGCAAATTAAGAAATTGCGACATTGTTTCTTTCAAAATAAACCGCAAAAAATGAAAAAAATTTGAACACACATGGCCTTATATAAACTCCATTGTTAAACTCTTGTTAAACCGCTTTATAGTTAAAGCGGTTTGTGTGTATTAATGCGCTTGACGGAACTTCTTTCTTCCACTACTCAGCAATAAGCACGAATCCACTTCACATGAAGGCAATGGAAGTAGCAGCAGACGACTAGTTGAATGGATACACAAGTTTTTTAAACAAACTTAGTTTTTAAAAATACAGGGTTCGCGCTTACTCGCAATTAACGCGTCAAATGGGCATTTTTACTAAAAATTGACTCGTGATTTTTTGACCAGGGAGTCAAAGTTGACTTGTTAAATTTTTGAATAGCATCGGCCCATATCGTTCTCACCACATGTTAACCTCACTTCATTTTGTCACATGCAGTCTTGTTTAAATATCTAATTAACTATAACACTAAATATAGAGATTGTGGATGCATGTAAAAATATGGAAGTTAAAAAGATTCTAAATTTTGACTCGAATTTTCTGAAATTTGACTCGCAGTTTTCAGACTTGAGAGTCAAATTGACTCGTATATATTTTGTCTTAGCGCGAACCCTGAAAATAGATTATTAAAAATTAGCTAATTGCCTTCCAGTGTATAATAATTAATAACAATTCCCTTAATTTATTATTTCATTTTATTGCTTAATTAATTCAGTAATCTCGTAAATTTTCCAGTGCTGGTATCATATGAAATGAGGGCAAGGCTGTCGAGTGATAAGTTGCATTGGTGAGAAGGTATGCATCGTGATACTTTATAATTTTAAATAAAAATAGTATTCATGGATGCTTAACTCATCTTATAAATTATTTCGAGACAAATATTTGTACAGCAAAATTATTGTACAGCAAAATTTTGTGCTTAATAACAGTGCTCTAACTGCAACTCTTTGGCGACCACCGCTAACGATTTTGTTTCCCCCTCTTCCATCACGTTTTTTGAATTTTTCACTTCCAGAGAGCTACCGCCGCCACACAACATCACTGCTTCCAAGGTAAGCTTGCATGCAAACAAAGAGTCCTCTCGTACATCCCTTGTCAGTCCATAAAGTAAACTCACTTCAAAGAGTATATTAAAGAGTTTGTTTTTTTTTTTCTACCTAAATTTTATTTTGTTGCATCTGCATTTTTACAACTAATCTTAAGTGTTATTAAATTCTTAATAAAAGACCTTAAAAAACAAAAAAACATACAAACAAAAAAAACTGAAATCTTAAAGATACTTACTTTTACATACCTGGCCTCTTTTGATCTTCTGATAGAAGACATGAATTAAGATCAGATTTTACAAAATCAATCTTTTGATTGTAAAAGTCATTTTCTATCTCTTCATGATTCATTTCACTTTCTGAACATGGATCTAATAAAGGATCCATTCCATCAACACTATCTAATCGTATTGGCATATCGCCCGAGCTGACTGAATCAGAAGAAGAAAGCACACATGACGATTCCAGGTTAACATCTCTTTTACTATTTGCACTAGGGACAAAGTATTTCTGACTCGCAATATTTACATCTTCAATTTTGTCATCTATAGAACTTGCTTTATTTATTTCATTGGAATAAATCTGGCTTTCCTTCAAATCGTTGTCATGAGTTAAATTTTCTCGAGAAAAATGTTCCAAAGGAGAATGGTCTTTTATTAATACTGATTGTGAAGAATGGAAAATAAGGCCTTCGTCTTTATGAGAAACTGAATTTGGTTCAAAACTATTAACAGCAACTATTGTTGAATCATTATCTGGTTGATATAAAATCCTAGAAGTTGATCCGAAATTATCATTTATAAAAAGTGACGAACTGACATCCTCTTTGCTTTTACTGGCACTTATGGCATCAATAATCTTTTCGTCAGAAGGAGACTGTTCAGGTTGTTCAAGAGTAATAGTTTTATAATTAGCAGTCACTGTTTTTTCAGAAGACATACTCTGAAATGCATTCTGCATTGCAGCTTCTGGTGTATTTTCAAATGTAACCCATGAAGCTGATAGCATGTTCTGTGGAGGAGCAGATTCAAAGGGAACACTAGCAGAAACACAAGAAACTGGAAGGGCACAGTCTTGGTCTTTTCGACGTAACCGAGGACTATGCAAGGCCTCCTGACAAAATTCATGCCAGTTTTTAATTGGAAGCTTTCGGGGACTTTTCCCTTTGATTGAAAATTCTTCTCCAGGAAGCGAAACTTTTATCTTCTCTCCTCCTCTCAAAATTCGGTCTGGTGGAGGAGATGCAGTTTGAATATAAGCCTCTAGTGAAGTTATACTCAATGGAGTTGAACTTCTAGGCCTTTCAATTGGTACTGTAGTTATGCCGGTTGGTCGTTGTTTCCGAATAGGAGTTACTGCAGATTTTTTTGAATCAGATACAAGGTCTAAACTTACAGGGAATTCATCATATTCTAAATCTTCATCAATCAAAGTTTCAGCTTCGTAGTCCTCACTGTTTATTCTCTTCTTTAATGAAACTGGATCAAAATCCGATTCTTGTTCTGAGCCTGATGATAATTTATCTTCTACCGCTCCATGTCCTTTATCTTTTGGCAAAGCTTCCTCTTCGCTCATAAGAGTATCATCTTTGTTTATGAGATCTCTATCAAATGAGGAAGTACTAGTTATTGGTCTGGGAGCTATTGTTGGTAATTCATTATTAAAGTCTCCTGCCCCAGTTATTTGATTTACTACTTCATCAGGCTGTTCTGAAGCTCTAGTATATACTTCTGGTTCTGCATGTACCTGAATCTCTGTTTGCAACCTTTCATTAAAAGAGGAAGATATCACATCAAGTTCGTCTTCTACAGCATCAGGCAAATCATCCTTATCTTGTAAATCACAGAGATGGGAATGTAAACTAATTTCTCGTGATGTCCAACCTGTCCCAGTCCCTGTATCTAACTCAATTGGTATGTCTACCGAAGTAGCTTGCAAGGTCAGTTTTACAGGTGATTTACATTCTAATTTTTTATCTCCTTTCCTAAAAAGAGTTGAAAACACACTTCTATTGGAAGCTTCTTTTTTCCCTTTAGATATAAATTGACTTTCAAGTCCTTCTGCAGAATGTTTTTTTGGTTTAGTACTCTCTTTTCCTCCTTTAAAAAATGCAGACAAAGAACTTTTTCTTCTTGTTGGAGAAGCACCACCATGATCGCCATCATCGCGTGCATCCTTGCTTTCTCGGCCAATTTTGAATAAGTTAGTGAATGAAGACTTCCGTGGAGATTTAGGAGAGGAAGGAGATCCTGGTTCACTGCATTCATCTTTGTGCTTAAAAAAGGCAAAAAAACGACGAGGGGAGTTTGGAGAAGGTGTTCTAGACGGAGTTCTTGAAACCTGACCGGTAGTCAAGGAATTCTTTTTGGTTGGTGCCTTTTGTGGAAGACACTCAGGAGTGGCAGATCGCTCTGGAAGAGAGTTTGCTAAAACCGAAGCAGCTTCAGCACCTTTAACGTCATCCATAAATGAAGAAGACACGCTATTTTTTATTCCATTCACCTGAGGTAAAGTTATTTGGTTGCGTCCATTATATCCAAATCCTTCACGACTACTACTATCAAGCACAGAATCCCTGGAACCAGATTGACTAGGAAAGGCACTTCCACCAGTGACACATCCATCATCATCTATGTTAGTTTCCCAGCTTTCATTAATACCCACACGAGGCGTACTTGCAGAGCTCAAATCAGCATGGGGTGTGCTAGGTGTGGTAGCCTGCAAACAAGGAGTGGTAGGAGTTGCTGCATCTGCAAACAGTTTTAACTCTTCTTCAATTTCTGGCAAGGAATGAGAATTTTTTTCTGTAGGACTTCCAATTTCATCACTCAAATCTTCAAAAGAAGCTAAAGGAGCAGGGCCTTGTCGTAACTGACGAGATGGATAACTGCTTCTTTTATCAGCAGCCATAATTTTTAAGTCTTACATTTTTAAGGCTTTAACAGGAATCATTTCTCGTACCATCGTATTTTTCTTAGATACATTGCCTGTGAATAAATAAATATGCATGTTTAATTAGACAGCAAAAATAATGATTAATTTTTAATATTACATTTACTAAAATTTACTAAAATAGGATATGTTATATGATTTCAAAAATTTATTTTAGCATCAACATTTAGCAAAAATCATTCAGGACTTATGATTTAATTTTAATTTAATTTTTCTGAAGGTGTTTCGTTTAACATTTTACAATCTGAATTAATGTTTCTGCTCAATAATTATCATTTATTTTCTATAATAATTTACACATAAAAGTATATCATCCATAGTAAAAGAATGTAAAGATATTTTACTTATTTTGACCCATTTGGTGGATCTGCCTTTGTGTAATGTATACATTTTGGATTTTGGATACATCCAATCAGATGATGGCCATAATTTGGGAAAGGGTAACCTGTCTATGGTCCCAAAATATATTCTCAATTGGCAATGCCTGCATCTACTTATAACCATTACTCATTCACGCTACAATTCCTGATCATGATCAATTCACTGATCATAAGATGTAGTGTGAACAAAACAAGATTAAGTGAAATGTGATCATCACAGTGGGAACATATGTAAATTCACAAACATTCCTTTAACCTGATCAAATCCTTACACACAATATCAACCAATCAACTCCCAGAATCCAAAGCGTTCACAAGGTTGTGCACAATGGCAGAAAGACACTGCTTTGCTAAATATTTAAGTGATAAACAAATTAATTGTACCATGATGTTTATTTAAGTGATAAACCATGAATAATTAGTGCAGAAGGAACTCTTTTTTTTTTGATCAAGAACACTGGTTAACTGAAACAAGACTCAAAGTTTTTATTGCTAATCCAGAGAAAATTGGGTTGGATATAATGGGCCTATTGTTAAAAGCATCACTATTCTCAACTGTTAACAAATAATGTAACCCTCATCATGATTGGAATTTTGCAATGTGAATGCTTAGATTTGTCAATAAGGTTTGAACAAATTTCATCTTGGACATGTAGAATGAACATGATCAAGACTTGTAGTGTGAATGAAGAATTATACCTTGTTCACACTATAATTTTTGATCATGATCACTTTACACACGTTCAAGGTGAATCATGTTCAAGCTTTATCGACAAATCCTTGCATTCACACTGCAAAATCTTAATCACGATCAGAATTACAACTTTTGCCGCTAGATGGCATCACTGGAGTTTTTAGCGATAGGCATTTAACCGCCTACGTAATCTTCTCTGATTATAAAAATAACTTGGATTTTTTCTTGTTTCGGTTCATAACCGATGTTCAGGAACAAATAGAGTTCCTTCTACGTTAACTATTCATGGGACGACAGTGCAAATAGTTCGTATAACTCTTAAATACATAGCGAAGCAGCATTTTTCCACCATTAGGAAAACCTTAGCGAGCGCACTGGATTCTGGGAGTTGATAGACTTTGAACGTGTTTAAGGATTTGATCAGGTTATAGGAACGTGTGTGAAATTACACATGTCCCAAACATGATTATCACGTTTCACTTAATCATGTTCCGTTCACACTATATTTTTTATCATGATCAGTGAACTGATCATGATCAAGATTTTTAGTGTGAACAGGGTATTAGTGTGGCAAATCTTCTCAACTTATTTACTTAAAAATTCTAAATAGTTAACTTAAATAATAATCAGAAAGTAAAAGCCAATTTCCTCACTAGAACAAACATTAAAATTTTCCATCTGTCTAGCAATAAATAAAAAAATAACAAAAAACAGGAATTGGGAAATAAAATTATTATAACTGACTATTAAAAAGTTAAATGAACCATAATCATAAACATAGAAGAAAAACTAAAGAATTTGTCAAAAGTTTTCGACTAACGTTCACCCTTCCTCTTACACAAACATTAACTCCTGCTTCTCCCTGAAGACAAATCTACAGGGTGTTGTATAATTCGATGACCAACTTTGGAGGGGTGATAGTATGGGTGATTCTAAGTAAAAAAAAAAAAAAAAAAACTTCATATGAACATGGGTCCAATCTGATCGCTAACTGGGATATGAACAGAAATAAAAATGCCGCCACCAAGATCAACATGTTAATAACTCAGGTTCTGCAACGCCTAGGATAATGAATTTTAGAGGAATAATAGGGTATATAAATTTTTAGTACTGTTAAATTACACATGTTCCGAACATAATGATCACATTTTACTTAAGGACAGGACAGTGTTTGACAATTGGACGTCACGTCACTTTGGAACCAATTTGAATGTGGGGTGTCAGGAACCCATTTCTACCAGGACTGTACGGAGGCAAATGCACCACATAGACTTCAGCAGCTGATGACTGACTAGTATCCCTTTGCTGATACCTCGACACGGAGTTCAACAATTGGCATGGGCCCACGAACATAGTCAGTGGACCGTGGAACAGTGGCGGCGTGTAGCTTGGTCAGATAAATCCTGGTTTCAGTTATATCGAGCTGATGGACATATGAGAGTTTGGTGTATGCCCCATGAAGCTATGGATCCGCGTCTCAACAAGGTTGTGTCAAGCAAGTGTGGCTCAGTTATGGTCAGTTATGGACTATGTTCAGTTATGCATGGGTCAATATATCTCTCCAGAATGATTCCAACACCTCGTAGAATCCATGCCTCAAAGTGTTAATGAAATTTTGAGGGCTCGGGGAAGAGCGATTCACTATTAATATCACATCCAGTGCCTTCCCATGACTTTTGGCCACTCAGTTTATGTTAGCAGCTAATTAAAAATTGGAAGATTGCTTATATGATAGACTTTTGACAATTTTTGAAATTTGCATGTAACAGAAAACATAAATGTAGACTTAAAGAGGCCAGAAATATACAAAATATTCGTAATAACCTGAATGTATGAGTTTATTATAGCATTTAATACCACAATTTATAAACATAAAAATTTGTACCACAACACAAGTTTTTTTATAAAATTTATCCTTGTTAATAACTGTACAAATTCGTATATAGGGTTCTCGAATAAAGTGTATAAACTTGGGGGGGGGGGGGGGTGATAGGGGGATCAAATCTACACAGCATTTCCCTGTTTCATTTTTTTCTCTGGGGCACTGTTTTTGAGATAAAAAATGTTGAAATCCTACCTGCAGGTAACGGTTGTTTGGATAGAGACTGTTCAAGTCTTAAGAGAAGACCTCTGAGTTGCATAATTCCACCACTACACGACAGAAACGTTTGGGTGAATTCATTTCGGAAAAGGTTGGACAGATATTCTACCACTATCACACAATAAATGCATGTTAAATAAAATTACAAACATGAAAATGATATTCAGTAAGGTTTTACACAATAAGTTACATGAAATTCATAAAACTGAGTGATAGTGGTTATTGCAATGTCTTTTTGTTCTTTTTATTACATAATTGACCTTGATTTTGACGTGTCCCAAAAGCACGGGTTGAGTGGCATATTACGTCTACGCGACGTCCAACATTTTTTATCTCGAAAACAATGCCCCACAGAAAAAAATGAAAGAGGGAAATGTTGCTTAGATTTGATCCCTCTATCACCCCCCTCCCCCCAAGTTTGTACACGTTATTCGAGAACACCCTGTATAAACATTATCTATATTCAGAAATAGCATGTTTATATTAACAATAACAATTCCTATTAAAATAGACCCGTGTGAAGGGTCTATATCTCTATCCCTTGCTTTGTTTATGGGTAAACTGTAAATCTATAAGAACTGTCATGCA
>JAHWFO010004153.1:632127-646646 GCA_023313115.1 Rhysida immarginata | reverse complement strand
TATTCAATAGCATTTAGATTGGGGCTATGTGAATGACAATCCATTTTTGAACACCCATGTCATTAATCCATGGCCACACAAGCTTCGAGGAGTGGACTGAACAGTTGTCCTGTTGGAAAGAAATGGGCCTTACCCGAATTGCTGCCAAAGAGGTGGAAGTGCTGCATTGTCCACATTGTCAAGATAAATTGTAGAGCTCATTTTTCTAGCCACAGGAATTAATGGACCGAGGAGAACCACGAAAAAAAAACCCATGCCATTATGCTTCCGACACTGAATTTGACAATCTGGCACGATGTGACACTGAAGTTGGCATGATGCAGTCGAAAATGAAACATTTGCCAGGACAAACCAAGACACACCCATCAGACTGCTAGGTCATGAAGCAAGATTCATCACTCCAAAACAATTTTCCACGGTTCCTCAGTTTAATGACCCATAAATGGTCCATAAATGGTCCTTCTGCTAGTGACGATGCCCCACAATTTTGAAGCTTACAAGGGCTCACTGCTTCATGGATATGCGATTTCCATAAATATTTCCTCTTCAGGGTTTGATAACTATGATTAGTAAGTTTCTTCAGCATTTCTTACTGCTGCACTTTCACCTTGACATTTTCATTTTACAATAACACCACTTACCGTTGATTTTGGCACCTGTAGCAAAGCAGATATTTCACAAACTGATTTACCACAATAGTGGATCAGATGAGCATCCCACATTTAGAGCATGCATATTCTTTGAATACAATTTGTCAATGCATCTTTGACTTCCTCATGCACGTAAATTTTGATACTTCCGAATTAAGGAGTTTCTACTACTGAAATTAGCACTAATTAATGGGGGTAAAATTTCTTATGAGCTAAAGGTACAGAGTTAAATGTGTCAGAGACAAACATGAAAGGCAAAAACATATGGGGGGGGGGGGGGGGGGGCAAAAAAAATACAGAAGTCGGCCTTCATGCTAAGATGATTTGATAGCAATAGACTCAGACCTGTGATATCCGATTTAACATCATCCCATAAATGTTCAGTTTAATTCAAGTTACCAAGGAAAGATCATCATGCTCCTCAAGCCATATGCATAAAGCACAGTTTTATCAGATGTGTCCATTATCAATGGGATAGAGATTTACAAAGCTTGAATGAACTTGATAAACCATGATGTTTAAATACGTTCATCAGTAAGTAAAGCCTCCCAAAAGGAGGCCTGTGTTTGTATGAGAAGGATCTATGTTTTCTCCAAATTCTTAGTTTGTCTTCATAAAATATCATTGGAAGAGCTACCCATAAGACCATGTGACCTTTTTCCAATTAATTTGGGTTCAATTTTGGTAATTCTGTATGCATTTGAGATAAGGACAATGTACAGGCACATCCCTTGTTGTTGTAACCACATGTCTTAATGAACAATATATGATGAATTGAGAAATGACATGTCCGCACCTTTCATTTACTAATATAAGAGGTGCGTTCAAGTTCTAAGGTCTCCTAATTTATTTTTGAAAAGCTATTGACGCTAGAAAGCTGAAACTCCCGTGATTTGTCCACATAGTCAACCTTTACCTGTAGACATTTTTCACAATGCTGACACCATGATTGGTAGGCCGCCACAAATGCTTCTTTAGGAACCAGTTTTGTATACCGGAGAATCGCTTATCCAAGAACGGAACAAAGCTTCTGCTCATCGAGCAGCTTTTCAGTAGGCAAAACAGACCACTATAGAAGTGTTTGCAGCGGCGATGCAATCATGGCGTCAGCGTTGTGAAAAATGTGTACGGCTAGAGGTTGACTATGTAGACAAATGACAAGAGTTTCAGCTTTCTAGGATCAATAGTTTTTCAAAAATAAATTAGGTGACCTTAGAACTTGAATGCACCTTGTACTATTGCAAGTCTACTGCCTTGCACTAATCAGAACAGACTCCCACTTGCATGTCCATTAACTGTTCAAACATCATATGCCACCAGAATCATGCCTAACAGCATAAATCTGATAGAAGCATCTTAAAAGAATCTTCTACACAGTCGGGTCACATTAATGTGACCACCTGTTACTATCCAGAATGTGCAGCTCAGATAGCAGCTAGATGAGCTGGGAGAGATTCGATGAGGTGCTAGAAAGTGTTCACAAGTATACTGAGCCATGCTGACTGCAAAAAGTTGACAGCTGTTGGCGGGTGTGAGGTGGAGTATCCATGAAGAAAATAACCCAATCAAGGTAGTTCTTGATTGGATTTAAGTCCAGGGAATCTGAGAGGCAGGAAAATATAGCAAACTTGTCTTTGTGCTCTTCTAACCACTCACGTATAATTCCAACTATACGAGATGTTTCATTATCGTGCTGAAAGATGCTATCATGCCCAGGTAAAACATTGTCCATGTATGGGTGTACAGTCTATTCCAAAAGCATTTTCACTTAGGTGAATGATGTTCGGCTTCCTTGCAATACACTAAACCAGTGAGATTAATCGCTCCAGGCAAGAAGTCGCGTTCGAATCACATTGGATGATGCCATTAAATAAATAAATAAATAAAAATAAATAAATCTATTAGGATATTTCATAGGGAACAGCTACAAATCTTTCAAAATGAGATACAGCATAGTATCTTCTGGGATTAAGCTTAAAAAAATTAACGTATTGGCAAAAAAACTGAATGTTTAACAATACAGTATCTTATATATGAATATATATAAGCATTTCCTTTTCTTATAAAATATAAGCATAATATATGGTGGCATGAACAATTTCAGTATCAAAATATTACAGAATTTAAAAAGTAATAAGGAAAAATATCAATGTTCGAAATACAGAAAAAATAAATACATAAACCAAATATTTATTAATGAAAGTAGGAAAGAAAATTTCACAGCTTGGGATTCGAAACGAGAAACTTCAGCTCTTCGAAGGTTCCCGGTTCGAATTCAGCCTGTGGAGTTTTCATTCTTATTTTCATCAATAATTTAAACATCTGAGGTTTTACGTAGGAGAACCCTAATCGAGCATTCTTGAGATATTCTTAAAAGATGTATTGCTTTATTTTTAATAAGTGCGTTAGATATTTCATCTGCAAGGTCGATCTTACTGAAATCATAAGCAGCGAATTCGCTCACACCAGTCATAAACCTCATCCCTATTTCCACTCTGGACGACCAAGTTCCTTTTAAACTTCTACTAGACTTTATAACCGATCAACTTTGCTTAGCTCAATCAACTCCTGCCAAGCAAGTGAAAACGCTTTTGGAATGAACTGTACATAGTCAGCAAGAATTGATAAGTACTTAAATTGAATCATATTGCCATCCACAATGATGAGTGCATCCAGAGAAGGCCACTAAAATAATTCCCAGACCATAACACCGCCACCGTCCGATGGAGCAAACAATGTGATTCATCTAAGAAGGCAATGTTTTGCCAATCAGTGAATAACTAGTGTTGGTACTACCATTCTAATTCCAGCCTCTTCCGCCAACGCAGTCATTAGCATAGGTGCTGTCACAGCCCTCTGTTCACTGAACTGTCATTCTGGATACACCTGCACTAGCTCCCTGGTTCATTTGGCCAGTAAGCTGCTCCACTGTAGCACATCGATTCATCCGAATGCACCACTGTAGCTAGCATTCCCCTCTTTCATCTGTGGCTCATGGAGCACTAGAATTTTCAAGTCACTTATTTTCAATAGTGGCATTTTGCTATGCACGGTGCACTTTTACCAACAGCAATACGCAAACAGTTCACAAGCTCCACAGTTTCTGAAATGCTGCCACCCTTGGCCTGAAAGCCAATAATAAATCCTTTTTCTATGTCTGATAAATAGCTTAATTTTTGCATTGCAACAATTCAAATGCTTTTCGAATATTGATGACACGTGCTGGCATCACAAAAAGGAGATGATCACTTTAAAGTGACTCAACAGCTTATATGTTCTGCAGAATTTCTGCCTTTACTGGTAGGCTTTTAGGCCCAATGCTGACATTAACAATTCATGAATGATATAACTTTAACTCTGTCATTTGAAATTAGTGACCTGGTGCAAAAAAACAATTATGATGATTTATCCATCTTAGGGAATTGATTTAATGCAATGCCTATCAATAAATAACTTTGACGAGAACTTATAAATCGAGATAAAAAGAAAGATCATAAATTTTAGTACTGTCGTCCCTCCACAAGTCGGCATTCTACAAATCAGGAAATTCCACAAGTCAGCAATTTTTTTTCTGTAAGACAAGATGGCAGACAATGATTTCTGGTTGGGGATTTCTGCCAAAATAAACTAAATCGGTGACGTTTATTACAATTAGAATATTCAAAATTAACTAATTTTATAGTTTCCCTAATGCATACAACCTTTATTGAGGGGGGAGGCTATAAAATTTAATTACTGAAATTAATATTAGCAGACTTTCTTTGAGCTGGTTATTTTCCATGAAATTCAAAATGGCGACCGATTATAGAGGGCACCCCTCCCCACATAAGCAGCTACGTTTTTTCCATAAAAAATTACAATTCTGACTTGTGATCAAGATTGACTTAATTTGAAAAACATCACTTAATATTTAGTTTAATATTTCCTTACTGAAGAATATGTATTACAAATGGAACTCTGCAATGAAATAGATGCAAACACCTATCTTGGAATTCCGCAAGTCGGAAAAATCTACAAGACGGCAAGGCCCTGGAACCAAAGTTGCCAACTTGTGGAGGGACAACTGCACTGGTCTGCTCAATAGTCTGCCGTTCCAATGCATGCCTTGGAGATGCTATAACCTACATATATCTCTACCATTCAAATAGCCCTATCACTAAAGATAAACCAATCCATTACATAAAATGATAATGAACCTAAACTATTCACTAGAAACAATAAGGTAATTTAAAAGAACAATGCAGAGCTCTATCGAACATCTTCATATCCGTCACTGTATCTACAACTGGCTAGGTATCATCACACAAAATTCGTAAAATTAGACTTTTACGGCTTTGAAGTGTCTCTATCTCAACTTTCCGAGCCAGAAGATTTCCATATAATTCCTTTAAAACATGGAATGACTTGCCCTCAGAAATTAGACACCCAGTCATCTTTTGTCATGTCCTGACTTCTGGTCATCACTACCATATACATAGTCACAGTCATGTCCTGCTCTCACTATTCCTATTACTTTTTTTCTTAAACCCATATTCGCATAAATTGTAATGCACATGTGAAAAATCAAACATTTCCCTCCAGCGCTCTTATGAACAGCCCCGCCTACTGACATACAGTGACGTTTCTAGTTATGTGTTCCTATGCAATTATCAATCCTTTTGATGCTCTCTGCCTCCCCTTAAAGTTTGTACTTCTATTTATGAGACCTGTATAGGTTAGTGCATGAATGGGACTCATGCCTTCTGTAATTAATTTTGAGCTTGCTGTAGCAATTATATAAAGGCAGGAAAAATAGGTTATTTATAAGTTTTCTGCTTTAATTTTTAAAATGACCCTTGACACAAAGTTTTACGTGATCTGGTTTGGTTGGTTGGTTTATTAGAAATTTTTGGCGTCGACTACTAAGGTCATTTTGCGCCTTTTACACGAGCTATATCTGTATGCAGCCCGGGACAAACACAAACATCCATGCCCACGGCGGGATTCGAACCCACGACCAGGCGGACTTGAGAACTAGAAAGCCTACGCCCTAGCCCTCTCGGCCACCTGGCCGGCTATGTGATCTGGAAATATTAAAAGGAAAGAATAATAAAGATAACTCTCTTTAATTTCATCACGTAATTCACTATTATAATGCAGCTTCATTTGCTCAAGGATATTACACAATTCTCTTCTGTCTGCCATCTAAAATGTCTGAGTAAGAACGGAAGCTAACATGTGGCTCTACATATTACTGGTCAATTAAAAACACAAATCGAAACTTCTGCAGACAGAAAATACGTGCTAGATACTTTGTGAAAATTTGTCAAACCTTTACAAACTCGAGACATATTTTTGAGATAAATTTAATAGTAAATAAATTTTCCTTTATTTTATCATAAATTTAATGATCACGGATTTATTTTTCTTGAAGTAATAATCACCACTCTGATTATTTGTGAATTAGATTTGTGACAATCAAGCTGATAAGATGTTAATCTGCTTCTGCTGATAACTCATAAATCATGTGCGCTTAATAAATGCCAAATTATAAATAAAATTAAACATCATTGATAATATAAATAAATACACTACTAAATAATTAAAAAATTAGTATTTATGATAATTATTTGGGATATACAGGGTGTTTCATAATTGGTGTCCCATCTTTAGGTCCAAATAACGGCTCAAGGGGAACAGATTGGGAGAAAGTGAATATTGATTATTTGGTTTTAATGTCCCCTAATTCAGAATAAAAACATTTCGCATCCCTGAGGGTGAAGGGGTAAATTTTGAAAATTTTAATTTTGTAGGGATAGGGTTAGACCCCATGTGTTATTTAGAAAGTTGTAGAGCATCATGTAAAATGTGGGTTTAGCAAAAAACCCGGTGAAAAAATCTCATCCCCTGCCCTTTATCGAGTGGGTAAAGTAAAAGGTATGGCCAGCCGATGTGGACAAAAACCATACTTATTAGAAAACAGTAGGGCTTACATTTGGAAAATTAATGAGAACGAATGAGTCGTTACCCTGAAAAGCTAATAAACTCGACCGGGCTTTCCCCCCAGGAAAAACATTATGAAATTTGAAAACTGTACATGGGAAATGTAAAAAATGTAAAAGGTGAGTTTCTAATGAGTATTTCTGTTTTTGTCTACATTAGCTAGCCATACCTTTCACTTTACCCACTCAATAAAGGGCAGGGGATGAGATTTTTTTCACTGGGTTTTTTGCTAAACCCACATTTTACATGATGCTCTACAACTTTCTAAATAATACGTGGGGTCTAACCCCTACCCCTACAAAATTAAAATTTTCAAAATTTACCCCTTCACCGCCAGGGACGCAAAATGTTTTTATTCTGAATTAGGGGACATTAAAACCAAATAATCAATATTCATTTTCCCCCAATCTGTTCCCCTTGAGTCGTTATTTGGACTTAAAGACGGGACACCAATTATGAAACACCCTGTATACTTTCATCAATTATTCGTATCCAAGTTACTGGTAATACTATTCCTAAGAATCTGGATCTTTTTAAAACTTTTATCGTTTCAAGAGTGTTTTACATAGAACTTGGAATTTTTAACTATATGTAGGATTTGCTGATTGCTTTCTTTTTCCTTTTAATTATTGTATTCTGATTTTTTTCCCTCTTATTGTTTATAATGTACTTTATGGGTAAATCCCATTGGAAACTTGAATAAATTAAATAAAATCAAAATCACAGTTAATATTATAATAATAATAATAATAATTAAGTTAAGGAACTCTCTTTTGTACATGGTATAATGTGGAAAGTAAATTAAAATAAGCTTAAAGTAAATTATAGTTGATTATAGCATTCACCAAATTGTAGTCCAAATAGTTCAATTCTTCAAGATTCCACATCCTCAATTCACTTCCTGGAGATCTTCATTTCTTCTAATAACTGGACAATATCTCATACATCAACCATTATTTGGACAACAATTTGTTGAACTCTACAATCGACTGCAATTTACTTTTAAGCTTATTTTATTTACTTTCCATCATTATACTATATATGAAGGAGATTTCTTAATTTAATTATTAATATAATCCATTCCTATTATAATTAAATTGCTTCAATTCACTATAGTCTAATATTATTGTTTAAAATGATGTTCTAGTTAAAATTATAAAATTTAATTTTTTTTACCACATATATCTTTAAAATATGTATGTTATCAGATCGTCAGATATAATAAAAAAAAACACTTTAAAAATTGTTTGTTCTTTTTTTTTAATGAAGAAAAAGGCTTTGAAATGAACATTTATATGCTTGGAAGATGGGAGAGGAAATGTACTTAAAGATTCATTTCAGAAATGTTTATTTTGAAGAATTATTGGTAATAAAAATGTATGTTTAATAAAATAATGTATCTTATTTAATTTTTAAATCTATTACAATTTTATTCAAAGTGTATTCTTTTAATTTCATTGTATGTTACCACAACGTAATCAAACTGGTAAAATCCTGCATTGGCTAGTACTAACAAGCAGAACTGGTCCTGTTTCCAAACATAAATCAAATTGCAATGTATATGCCACAGGGCAAATAATAGTGTTGGACAATTTTATTACTATAATCAATGCTGGGCAGAATAAAAGAATTAAAAAAAAACAACTTAGGTATTAAATTGTCATGTCCTAAACAGAAAATGTTCCTAAATACTTAAAATGAATTATTTAATGGTTGTTTACTTTTTCCTCTTTATTTTTTTTTTTTTGTCTTTGACTTCCTTATTAAATATATATTGAGTTAATGTTTTTCTATGATTCATTATAGAATAGTTGAACAGTTTTCTTATTTTACTTGACTTTCTCTAAAAATATCTATTAATATAATGAGGAATTTTAAACAGTTTCTGCTGTGAATAACAATCAACATAATTTTCCTAATAAAAAGGAATCCGAATATGCAAATAGCTTGATGTTCTTATAATTTATGCAATAAAGAAACCTGAATATTAGAAAATACTGATTATTAAGTATTGTATGATGAAAGAAATAGAGCAGAAGATATAGTTTTAGCATTTTGTGCTCCTGATATTACCATTACATAACTGATCCTAAACTTGTTATGTAGGGTTACAGATGTACAAACATCAGGTATACAGTAGTTACAAAATACATTAACTTTGAGGGAGGGGGGGGGGGAGATTTTGAAACAGTAACAAAAGTGAACGATAAAATTGGGTAGGAAGGAAAGGGTTCTCGAAATACAACATTTGCCTATATATTCCTAAAAAAAAATAAAATAAATAAAAAAATCACATCTGCTTATGCAAGCGTTTGTAGCTCCTTACGATTTCCTCTTTTAAAGGGGGTTTTCCAATATACATGTAATACGTACATTCAATTGGGAAAGAGGATTTTTGTTAATGTTACAAAGGGATGGGGGGGGGGGGGGTTAAAATATTATCGTTTTGGCGAATGTATTTTGTGAATGATTACTTACGTACTCAATGATTCAATTATTTATAAAAATCAACATTGATAATTTTCTGTAATACATGATACAAAAAATAACATTCACGATTTTTTTTTTCCTTATTGACTCGCATGTTGATAGAAAATCTGGCAACCCTACAGATATTATTATGACAAACAAAAATTATAAATTAAACATAGGAAGTAGTAAGGAAATTTCACAGCCTGGATTCATATTGGGGAACTCTGGCGCTTTAATCAATAAGTAGTACTGCTATCAACATGCCCTTCGGCCAATTTTCGAAAATAAAGTAAAATTTAGTTTTAAATCAAAATTAAAATTTAGAAAAAAGATAAAAAATTCATTAATGGTGTTCCTTCAGGACAAAATTATCAAAATAATAATTTCTGTAGTCATTTCTAAAATGGTGGCAAAGATCCATAAAATTATCAGCAATGATTAATTCTCAAAAAACAAAAATTAAGCAAAAACTGTGGAATGGAACAACCAAAAAAGGGGGACACCTCTAATCAACAAGGAGAAATGAAAAACCAGATACATATTTTGGCTACCAAGTAATCATCTTCAGCAGTGAGAGACAAAAGTAAAAAAGTGTTTCATTTCTCCTTGTGGATTAGAGGTTCCCCCTCTTTTCAATGATTAAGTTTGACATACAGAAAACTCTTTAGATTATCAAGAATTAAAGGTTAAATATTTCTCTTATTTTTTATTTATTTATAAAGAACAGAACATTCCAAAGACATGGAAGAGAAGAATCTGATGTAGGACTGCTAGGAAATCACACACTATGCAAAAAAGCTCATAACGAACATGAAAGAAGTTTTCATAGAGAAGACCGAAATACAAACTACGAAAATTAATACAATTACAGGATGGGGAAATAAAGAAGAAAGAGAACTTAAGTAAAAAGCCAAAAAAGAAAAGGGGGGAATTAGAGGAAGCCCAAAAGAAAAACAGGAGGAGGAATGAAAGTGCGATTAAGAAAGAAACACTGCAGAGCAGAACCATCAGTAGGTTTAGTCGAAAAACAAAGAACCAGCTAACCGCACATGCTGCCAACTGTGTCTTGAAGGTATAAAGAGAAATTCTACTAGTAACGGTAATATAATACATGTATATACACTGAGTGGCCAAAAATCACGACAGGGGTTGTCCCATTTGAAGATGTGCTGTTTATGACTCCCAAATGTTACGGCCAGATGCAGAGTATGGCACTAGTGTAGACACGATATCTGAGCAATCTGTTACAGACAAGTGTGTAGTGAACATGGTAGCACATTGCGAGTAACTAACTTTGAACGCGGGATGATAATCGATGCAAGACACTTGGGCCATAGCATATTGGAGATTACACAAGAATTCTGGCTTGGAGCATCACAAACCAATTTCTACCAGGACTGTATGGAGACAAATGCACTGCATAGGCTTCAGCAGCCAATGACCAACTCATGTCCCTTTGCTGGCACCTCGACACAAGAGCTCAACGACTGGCATGGGCCCACGAACATCATCACTGGACCATGGAACAGTGATGGCGTATGGCATGGTCAGATGAATCCCATTTTCAGTTGTATCAAGCTGATGGATACGAGAGTGTGGTGTATGCCCTATGAAGCTGTGGCTCCTGTGTGTCAACAAGATTGTGTCAAGCACAAGTGTAGGTCAGTTATGGTGGTCAGTTATGGGCTGTGTTCAGTTGAGTGGGTCAATATCTCTCCAGAGCAATTCCAACACCTTGTAGAGTCCATGTTTTGACATGTTACTGTAGTTTTGAGGGCTTGCAGAGGAGCAACTCATTATCACATCCAGTGCCTTCCCATGACTTTTGGCCAGTCACTTTACGTTGAGGAAAGACACCTAGACTTAAGGTGTACATTATGTAAGAAATTGTTTCTTATTTCAAGTGGCAGGATTTTGTGAAGCTTTAATGCATAAGTAATTTAAACTTCTTCTGATATTGGTGGAATAGTTCAGGAGTTATAAATTTCCCGCTTTGTGTGTTACACAGTCATGGAAGCGGCAATTCATTAAGAAATGCAGAGATTTTATAGCAAAGTTTAATAGCGAAGATCTTTAGGTGGAGCCAATAGATTTCAGTGACAGATTTTAGACCCAATTGATGAAGTAAAGAAGTAAAATTTAAAAGTTTAGGAAGGCTGAAAGCAATTGATACAAACCATTTTTGAGTTACAATCGGCTGGCATTATAACGCATCTTGATATAACGAACTTCTTGATTTAATGAACAAAATAAATAGTTCCTAGCAAAATGCCTATTTCTCCCATGTATTTAGCCTCTCAATATAACAAACTCTCTGTAAAAAGAACCACTTGCTCTAACGAACTAATTCGATGGTCCCTTCAGTATTCAATAATACTAATTGGCTCTTTTAATAACGAACAGCAATCTGATGGGTCACTGAGCAAACAGCGCAGAGATACAATATGGATTTGAAGCTAAAAAAAAACGTGTCATCACCATTGTGATGGTAATTCATAGCTTATCTTGTACTTGTGGTTTGCATAACTTTTACTCTCCATCAAGCTGGATAAAAATACCTGCAAAATTGCCTACAATGGTTTAATGTTGTACCTATACTTTATTTTAATTGTAGTACTAACCCTAAACATTTTCACTGATTTGAAAACAAAACTCAAAATCACTGTGGATGTGAAGTAAGGGATTAGTTAAAATAAGATTCAGAAACAGTTCAGCATTGTTTGCAATGTATCATTTTTTACAGTATATACAATACTGTAATCAATCTTTTTTGTATTCTTTCCATTTTAATGATCAAAATAACTTTAAAGAGTTCTTTGCAAATGTATAATGAGTATACAGTATTTTACAGTAAATATTCTACAACTGTAAATATCCCAGGCAAAGCCAGATGCCTCTGCTAATACAGTAATATAAGTAGTCCAAGAGAAATCCTCAGATAATCCTACATATTTGGTATTGATCCATCCATGGACTTAATGTAAAAAAATTTCTATTGGAGAGAAGGTTGATTTATAATAGGGAGGGCTCAGATGGTGCAAAAGTAACGTTTATTTCTTTTTTAAACTGACATACAAAAGCCATTTTGATATGAAAAGGCAGAAGAACTTCATAAATTTCATATAGATATACAAGTATTGGATATGAACATCCTGGGTGACATGGCAGACGTCTAACCAGTAGTGTATTTCTTCCCAGACACATCCCAATATATCCACCATTAT
Source organism: Rhysida immarginata (assembly GCA_023313115.1). Taxonomy (NCBI): domain Eukaryota; kingdom Metazoa; phylum Arthropoda; class Chilopoda; order Scolopendromorpha; family Scolopendridae; genus Rhysida; species Rhysida immarginata. The sequence goes on along the minus strand of JAHWFO010004153.1, from coordinate 634,318 downwards.
CACCTTCGCTTTACCAGAAGTACATACATTCAAATCTTATACAACATCCTTCATGTATCCTCCAGACTTTCATCCTGCAAAAGGACAGGGAAGTGAACAATAATAGGGCATATTTAGTCAGAAAGTAGGGCAAACCAAAGATATAAGCGCATATTACAATGATTACTTTATAAAGCCAACGAAAAAGGGCAGGGTGTCACGCTGTTCTGTTTTCACTTATATGCAATGCTGATCCTCACAAAAGGAAATTGCACAATGTTAAATCAGGTGATCACAGAGGCCAGAGCAGAATCGGCAAATCATGATTCCTAGCATGGACATCAAGCATTCTGGTTGGGTGGCATTCAGGTGGTTGCAAACATCCTTGTAGGAATGGGAAAGAGCGCAATCCTGTTGAAAGATAGATTAGGAAGATCTTCCTCTAGTTGAGACATAAACCATTCTTTGTTAATGATAAGTGTGACCAGTGATAGTAGGTCAGTAAAAATGAAGTGCCATCTTCACATACTTAAACTATACATGAAATTTATGAAGTTCTTCTATCATTAAAATCATTATGGTTTTTGTATGTCACTTCAATAACAAAAAAATCAGCTTTTGTACCAACCATTTTGAGTACCCTGTGTCATTAACAAAGAAGAAGCTAACACTTGAAGCTCAACTCCCCCCACCCCCCTTACCTATGTCCATGAGTCCATCAAAGCTGCTTATTATTTTAAATGCTTCTCTGGCCAAGACACCAAACCTTTCTTAAATGTTAAGAGGGAGGAAAAGCGTAAGAGTTATACTGAGATACACTGTTGTCCAATGCAAGGAACTCATGCTACAAAATTGAAACAAAAGTAAAACTATTAAGGTGGCAAGTATTTTTGTTAAACCGGTTTCATAATAGTGTAGGAAACTCCCCTGCAACCTTCAGCAAAAGTGAAACCAATTTAAGTGTCAAGCATTTAATGCTAACTCTACCAATGTACTACACTGTGGGATCGATATCACTTTGACAAGGTGATGCATTCTGACCGGACTAATGCATACATGATAATGCCAATCACAAAAGCAGAAATAAAATATCTCCATTGCCTATGGCACATTCCAGGTAAAATTCTGTGCATAGTCATCTTTTTTTATGTTCTATTGAATGCAAAAGGTCAGTTTTTGCAATATGGTTACACCAATTAAAACGCTCCATTGTCAGTTTGAAAGAAACAGCTACGAATTTCTGCTGTTGAAGTGCAAGAAATTATTGTATTATTTCAGAATATTTTAACAGTGCTTTCTTATTGTACCCATGGCTCAGGAAATTAGATTCACAGAAAAATTACTGTGATAATGTGACCCGTTAAAGCAAAACCAGATAAGGAGGAATCTACTTTTTTAGCAACATGTAATCCATATTCTGACATACTCTAAAATAAAAGAGATTAATTCTAATCATAAGAACTGTATAGGCACATGTATATAATAAACTTGTATTAAAAGACCTAAAATAGTCCATTATGACCAATCGTACAAAATATTTAACTTACAATTATAACAGGATTCTTTATAGCCTGGATCTAGATCTCATACAATCAACATTTGTACCATTTTTTAAATATTTTGCAAAATAAAGCACTCTTGTTAACGTGGTCTCATCTGAACATACATAGAGAAATCTCGGATCCCCACTATAGCTTGTAAGAAGCTCTGGTATATTTCAATATTGTTTAATATCTTAGTACAGATTATAATTCCATATAAAAATTCAGCAACAAATTTAAAAACAAATTGAGAAAGGAAATTTCGTAAAAGTTCCTTCATAGCAGAGCAAGTTATCTGAAAGCCAATTATCCAGCTCATCAAAATCATGAACTTTATTCTGAATTGGCAATCTTAAGAAATTAATTCAAATTAAACCAATCAGAGATGAAAATGTAAAATGAGCAAATCCAGTTTAAAAGCTAGAGGTTTGGTTAAATCACAGCCTTTGCTTAGTAATTGCACTTCTTGGTTTTCAAATCATGAGTTTGCCAAGAAATAATTGACAATAAGCAAGAGAACACTAATAAAATCATTTTGGATGAAAGTAACGGAAAAAGAGGACAAATGCATGCCATCTCACAGAGACCTTGAAGTGATACAAGATACAAAATAAATGATATTCAATGCAGACATGTGATTCAGACATTTTGGAAAACTTAGCCGGGTGGGG
>JAHWFO010004153.1:575602-632027 GCA_023313115.1 Rhysida immarginata | reverse complement strand
ATATGAGTAATGCAAAACAGAACGTCAGGCTAGATTAATTCACATAAGGATTGCAATCATTGTAATCATACTAAATTAACAGGGTTCGCGCTAGGACAAAAAATCTAGGAGTCAAATTGGCTCCCAAGCCTGAAAACTGCGAGTCAAATTTTAGAAGATACGAGTCAAATTTTAAATTCTTTTTAATTTCTATATTTTTACATGCAACCACAATCTCTGTAGTTGCTGCTGTAGTTAATTGAAAATTTAAACAAGACCACATGTAACAGAATGAAATGTGGTTAAAATGTGGTGAGAAGGATATGGGCCGATGATATTCAAAATTTAACAAGTCAATTTTGACTCACTGGTCAAAAAAATCACGAGTCAATTTTTAGCAAAAATGTCCATTTGATGCGTAAATTGCGAGTAAGCGCGAACCCTGATTAAGTTTCTTTAATTAAACTTTTTTGAGTGCTCTATTTTTTGGGAGTTTATTTAAGGCATTCCCAATCAACCAGTGGGTTCGATTCTCAACAGCTGGTTTCACTAACTGCCCAGTTTAATAAATGAAAAATTTCAGAAATGCTGCATATAGTTGTGTTAATTTTTGTGTGCCCAAGTATTTCTTCTTTCTACCCACCTAATAAAATTTTCTAAAGTTAATAATAGATTTGGATAATGGAGTTCTAATTCATTTTCTAGCAATAATGCAATCAAAGATCATCAAAATTTGGGGCAAAGTGTTTCTTATTTTCCATTAACACTAGAAACACCGGGCAATACCCTTACTTATAAGCTCCGCATCACAGCAGTCATTTTGACTGTAATGTATAAATAATAATAAATAAAAATAAAATAATGAAATACTTATAATAATAGCTAATTACTAACTGGACTGTGTGACAGAGGGAGTTAAGTATCATGACATTTTTTATTCGTTTTGCCTTGAAATGCAATGTGTAATGTCATCATATTTGAGTACTGCGGATTCATGCATTTTGTTTTGAATTGCTTTATGGAATTGGGGACTGCTCTCCAATCCGGTTTACAATTCTACAAGGCTGATTTTTCTTACTTTCACTTTCTTGGCCAACTTCATACTGGTAAAAAATTATATGTGGCAATATTCCTTCCAGTGTTGAAGTAATGGTTCAGCTAATGCACGATTTCCCTCTCTGGTAAACTTTTATTAGCAGGGCGATTTTCATCCTTTACCAAATATGGGAATACATTGCACATACATTTGGATTGAACATTGCCAAATTTATCTGGCTTATTCACTATATATTGAGTAAATATAATCCTTGCTTTTCTTGGGAATAGTTGCTCATCTGCAATTAGATTTCATATGATTTGTAGCATAGCAAGCAGTTTTCTACAAACACATTCCAAACATTTGACGCAAGTATAAATTTCTTCAAAAATGCGTTCGCTCATAGAATTGGAGGTCCCACATTTTTGACCAAAAAAGTTCGTAATCATAGAACTCAGTTCATAAACCTCAAGGCATATAGCATTGCAATGAATCATTAAGCTTATCTAGTGAAACAGTCCAATACTATACACCTGTCCTAGTCGCCTCAGCCTCTGAGCAGGTCTTTATGTGCAGAGAATTGCTTTATCGATGAAAAGACACCATGCACTAGCAACATTGTCTTCTGTGATGTTGCGGAGCAAGCAAAAATTTTAAACTAGAACTGGTACATTCTGGACCATTCCATAATAGTGTTATGTCAAACTGTAGTTAAGTAATACTGCGAAGTTACCAGCAATTAAAATAATGTCGCAGTCAAATTGACTGGCTGCGATGGTTCTAGATATAGCTAGATATTCAAATCATACCTAATTTGATATTTTGAGAAAACAGCATTAAATAATAAAAGTCCTAAAAGGGAAAGTCAATAATTTAAATAGGTCCTAGGTTACAGCATTTTTAAAACGAAAAAGTCAAAATGACTGCTCCGGTGTTTCTAGTGTTCACCCTGGATTACTAACCCTCGCCACATCGAATCTTAATTTCTTCCTAATTCTCGTGCATTTGCATATAAACCCCTAATGCGATTATCTAATCTCGCATGGTTTTCTACTCTAGTAAAGGGTGCAGGTATTTTTTCAATAGGCCTAATAGTGTCCTAATAGTTCCAATTTTTAGCGACCATGACTCGTTGAATCGACGAGGGTTTGTAACAATGAAACTTTTTTCGAACACTTCAAATGTATCAATTAGGGTGTAATCGGCATAAAAAAAACCTTTTTGATGATATATTTTACTTGTATTATTCTTTTATATTATTCTTTTTTTTTTGTTGTTAATTCATTAATAATTATTAATTTTATAATATTATAATACTTTTAGAGCAATTAAGCGTTAAATTCTTATAAGAACGCAAAATAAAAACTAAAATTGAAAAATAATTTCATATTTTTCCTTTATAATAAACTATTAGGAACCAAACAACAATAATAAATTTTATTTATAAAAACACGTAATATTTAAGGGTAGTCAAATTGACGAGGATTTGCAGAAAGCACTGTTCGGGAAGGGTTAGTAATCCAGGGTTAAAGATGTCTAAAATTATTTTGAACAGACAAGTTAAAAAGTTAAAGATTATGAGCTAAAATTTTAAAGGAAAAGATTGTGAAAAGAATGTTATACATCACTTCTATCAAAGTTCTGACATGTGGAGGCAGTTCGAGTATACATGCCTGAGGCATAATCATGAAGTAAATACAAGAGTTAAATATAAAAGTATTTTTCATTTTTATTTTGACATTTTAATCTTATTTTCATCATTTTCGATTGCTCAATTGTATTTTTTCAATTATCTAGTTAATTTTCACTCCCAACTGGTTTCCCCCATCAAGGCCTGCATATTGCATCCAGCCCAGTTTCAAACCAAATTTCCCTGCTAAAATATATAAAGGATGAAAAAGTATTCTTTTCAAATATAAAATGCAATTTAATAATATAATAGAAACTCGTTTTTATGAACCCAGTAATATTATTTTTATCCACATTATAAAATTGGTAATACAAAGAAAAAGAGAATGCCATGCAATATTTTATATTTATATATGCGCATAAAGATTTTCATCTATAAAGCTTTTTTACACATTTTTTAAAGGAAAATTTGGCAAATTTCCGCAATGCCACTCACATATATGCATGTTTTAAGAAAAATTAAAGAGCATAACTTATTTGAATTCACCTACCAAAATATGCAGTTCGACATGAATGCACATCTCCTATCTTAAGATCATCTATAAAAAAACAACGCTACGATAACGTGTTATAGAATATCAATAGCCAAAGCAGAGGAGAAAAACATCGATATTATTTCAATTACGAAAACAATAATAATTCTAGCAACATTATATAAATTAATATACGAGCTCGTTACCTACGAGCTCATATTCCAGTATAACCTATCTTGACTCGAATGAAAACACGATCAGAGTTAAAAGGTACACTTCCAAGTTATAGAAATTAATAATTTAATATGTTTATTTGTGGTATAAGGCTATAAACCATTCTTTATCAAGAGTAAACATTATGTTTTTAAGTGTTACATGATAGTTTACCTGTAATTTGGATATATTTAACACAACAACCGCCATATTAATAAGTGGTGCCATCTAACGAGATAGGGCGGAAACTCTTTCTGTCGCACTTCCGGCAGCAGCGAAGGTCACTACAGGAAGACAGGCAAGCAAATAGGCCGGCGCAATCAGTAAAGAACAGCACTCCACTGGTTGGTTGTACACTCATAATTCATTCGAGCGGGGAAGGTCATTTAAATTTGTTCTCCGATTGCTGCAGTAATAATGGTGCTTCTTCATACGTAGCTTATTGGCTATGGCTTATTAGCCTCTCGTTAAAAATAAATATAAAATTACTTGAAACTGACAGTGGGCAAGAGCTGAGTTTCTCAGCCTTCTTTTGGGGGATGTCCTCCTGGATATGGAATTTGCAATTATATTGCATATTATTTCATAGATCTTTGCTGTCTGCAAAGCGAAAAGGTGAACTGGTATTGATTTGCATTGCCGTAAAATAAGCTGTTAAAGAAGCTCTTTTTCACTGTTTAGTTATTAGTTTTCATTTTTATGTCCTTTTTAGCCCTGTTTTCATTTTTATGTCCTAAAAGTTTGGTGCGCTGCCTTCCGAAAGTCAGTTCTAAAAAGATTATTTTGTAACCAATAAATTGATTAGAAAAATTAATACCAAAAAATCAAGCGAAAATATTTTTCGAAATAAAAGCAAAAATTAGTTTCATAGTTGAATACAAACTTTAAAAAATATAAATTCATAGGTATATGTAATGAAAGGATGCAAGATCGAAGCAAAGTCTGGAATCAATTTGAAACACCTGTCCTTCCTTTTGAAAACATTTAGATCCTTAACAAGATCAATCGAATTCCCTCGAAAGGAGCAATTCTCTTTACTTCTTAAACGCAAGACGAGTATACATATGTTAACCTTTTCACACCTTTTAACTACAGTCATGAAATAAAAATACAGAATGTATTTTTTCTTTTGTTTTATTATTAAAAAAAAATTACGCACATATTTAATCTCCAATATCAATAAGCCAGCTTGAGATCTATTCGTGTATTATTTATTTATTTTTTAATGGATAGATAAGCAGAGAAAACTTATGTAATTTTTGTGCACCATATAAATTCGTGAAAAACAACATAAGAAATATTATTAAAGAAATAAACAAGGAATTCCCTTATCAAAGGGACATATCAAGGTTACTTTCTTAATTTATAAAGCTCCTTTCGCTGTAGTAATACGAGAACATAATACATTTACGGACTATGTCATTCATAAACATGAGAGCTTACCTACGCAATTTGTTTATTTGTTATTTTTTAAGAAAAGATTTCGATCGTTAAACGGATATGACTGCGTTATTTGAATAAGACTGTTATTTTATATATCAAGTAGTAAAAGTTTAATTGCTTAATGTTTTTTATCTTTGCAAACCTTTTCAAGTGGATCTAATAGGTCCGCTTAATCGTTTGCCTATTGACTTATCTCCCGAAACGAACGAGCTTTTCCCGCATGAAGGAATGTGGGGTGTATGGTTGGGGTTTTTTCTAATTCGAAATAAAAAATTAATCTTTTGAGTTTCTCTATCTCCCCAAAAGGCCTTCTGGTAAAAAGGTTGTTGACCACGTGACACAAGGTGAAAACTTCAGTGGTGAAGTGAATCATCGCTCCCACTATCAGCTGAATAAATCAGATCTGCTCATCGGGGCAAATGGAGTTTTATTTCATGGAAAAACAATTGAGCAAAAACCACGTAAAAAGAGTCGAAAATAAAAACACATATACATATATATTTGATCCTTCTTCATTCCGATCTTTCTTTCATCGAATGATGACATCGGCGCAAACAATCTGTCAAGGTGGTTCACTTGGATGGAGTGTTGCATCAGATGGTTTTTAAAATGGATTTCATGCAATTTATATACATTTGGTTTTAATAAAAACAGAATTTTAGATTTTTAGATGAAAATTACATGAATTCTGAATTTAGTAAGGGGAAAAGACAAAACTTTAATTTTTTTTAAATTCAAAAAATTAAAGTAAAATTCCCGGTGTTTTATGTCTGTGTGAGAATAGCTTCCAGACAAATTAAACTTTACAGCACAAGATTTGTTCTTGGGTTGTAAGCAATGTTATGATAGCGTTATTTTTATTTTCATAAAAGCAAAGTTTATGGAGAATTTGATCATTTTCTATACTTGTGATGGAGAAGCAATTAGTAAATAATACATATGGAAAAAAAAACAACGATAAAATAAAAATTGGTTAAGCGGTGTTATTAATCTGCGAGAATATAAAATCAAAAGCTCGACAACGTTATTTGTATTTTAAAGCCATTACAAAGGTGTCGCAATGATTTTTTTTCTCTTGAGAAATGCAAACAGTTCTCTGTCGTTGTGGTCGTTATTATTATTACAGACAATGTGAACATTTTGAAACTACTACGAAACAAAAGAAATAAGTACGGAAACTGAGCGGAATAAAGAAACTCCCTGGAGGGTCGTCTATCGCTACTCAAATGACCCGAATTCAGCCAATCACCAATATTCCGATTTGATTTATCGAGCCCCAGAATGACACTAATAAACACCAAAGCGAATCGGGTGATTGCTTTTTAAATCGAATCGAATAGGATTTTTATTAAACACGCAATTGAAATATTTTATGAATGTACGCACGTATAATCTCATTTCATTCCTTTAGCAAAGTCCCAGCTCGAATATGCAGCGAGCGTAGGTATGCCAATTAAAAGTTTCCATGACAATAATTTCGAATTAAAAAAACTTTCTCTTTGTAAAAATAGAAAAATGAAAAACAAAAGAGCAAAGGCAGGTTTGTCTTAACCGTGATCTGTACGATGCGGTTCCCCCGGCAGAAAAGTCCTTTTTGCCGATGACATGCTCTTAATTTTCCGATCGTTTTCTCTTGAAACGAGGTCATCTACAACTGGTTTTGCTTTTTAAGGCTCTCTCTATATCGATTAACTTTTTTTTTCTGTAATTTTTAATTTTTATAGACGTTATAATTACTTACTGCATATTTTTTTTTTAAATATGTAGAGTGACGTGTCTTAACTTCGCCAATCTTCGTCTATTAAAACATAGATATGACTGCAAGAATTTAATAAAAAATATATATTTGTTTTAGAGATGATATTTTCTATGATCACATGGATGATTACGGGATTAAGATGTTTCACCTTTTTTATAATGTAATTTACACTGAATTTCATTTTTTAAGGTGCATCCAAAATTTTTATGCTCTTGGAATTAGTCTACAGTAGTGCTGGGAACCATTATACAGAAATGTCTTCCCATGCCTCAAGAACAGTATTTTCAAATAGATATTGACAATAGATGAGAGGTCGTTGTCATCCGAGCATCTTCAATTTGATCTTGCCAATACTCGTTGGATTAAAATCTAGAGACTGCGAGGGCCATGAAAGTTCGAAAAATCCTTGGACATGCTTCTAGAACCCATTCGGATACCAAAAGAGCTGGTGGCATTGTTGTATCTTGGACTGACGACTATGGTTATTCAGGGTTGAACTGGTCGTCAAAAATTTTCCAAAATATGATGTGAAAATTAAGCAGAAATTGTGGAATGGACAACCAAAAACGGATGGAACCTCTAATCCACAAGGAGTTATTTGGTCCATTATTTAAACATGTCCAATAGTCGTTATTTTCTCTTTCGCTTAACCAATGGGAGATATTCTTGGCAATGCCCATCTCCCCACTTTATCTATATATTCTCTAGCACTAAGGCTTTATTTTCTTTAGTTGACTTCTGTCTCTCATCGCTGAAGATAGTTATTTGGTAGCCGAAATACGTATCTTTTTATTAACTCCTTGTTGATTAGATGTTCCCTCTCTTTTTGGTTAAAATATGATGTAGCAAAGAAATCTCTCATGATAACAATCCCCATGATAGAACTTCACCAGGTTGTAACTTCAGTACTAAATAGACAGGCCTGTTGCGTTATGCTCTTTGTGTCATATCACTCTGTCATCTTACAATTTTCTCCTGTTAGCAATGCAGATGTAGGCTTATGATTATAAGCCATTGCAGCCGTTGAAAGACATGATGTGATTGCGTTCCGGAAGTACCTGTACCAGCCTGGTAGCTTTCCAGTTCTCGTAATTCGGATCCCATAGTGGCCATGAATATTTGTGCTGGACATGTGAAAAGGATAGTCTTGTGAAAGGGCATAAATGATTTGAATATGGACTCATCCAAAAATTGTTCACTGTAGTCAGCTGTTATAATTGTCGGTTATCTCACAGTTGGCATATACAATCGTCTTCAAACGTCATTGACCCTCGTCTATTACAGAACTGTTTTTGGCTCGACGTTTTTCAATGCTGCGTCATTTCGGTAGACACTAGCAAAAATTCAGGAGGAAAACTCAAAATTTTATCAGTAGGAGAAATGCTAGAATCAGCTCTGTTAATACATGCTAGTCACGGAGTTAGCCTGCAATCGCGTGATTGCCGGTCGTCTAATCAAGGTTCAACACTCACTTATGAAGAGTGTATTTAATAAAGTAATCACTCGACGTATAAGTTATTTTATTTAAAAATTGTAAAGCTTTTAATTCAGAGATGTTCTCTCACACAATTAAAAAAAAAATAAGAATTTTGTTACTGACATATAATTTTCACCCCCCCCCCCCCAGAAAATTAAACTGAAATTTAAAATATTTTAAGGAAACGAACGTTTTCACGCAATTTATCCCACGCAAAAGCTTGAAAATAAAGCAACCACATCGAAATTTCTGCAGTAACATTTGTAAATTATTTAAAAAGAAATGGTTAAACTATTTAAAAAGAAATGGTTAAACACGTAAAAACTCCATCAAAACAATGGATACGCTTTGAACATTCTTACATCGTCTTAGCTCTTAATTTAGTTTGGATTCTAAGGGAAATATGTCGGGCGATAATTGCGACAAAAACTTTTTCGACGGCTGCGAGTTCAAAATGTGCGCCGAGAAATTAAAAATTCCGCCTACTGTTTACACCGCGTTGCACTTTGGGTAAAATTTCTAGCGCTTCCGCCATCTGTAGGAACATTTTGCAAACTCCATTTAAGGCATTTGCCTATAATGAATGAATTGAAGGCTTTTCATTGATTATGGGGAAATTTAGTTTATTGCGTCTTCTTCATTGACATTGAGAAATGGTCATTGGGAAAATAGAGGACGATGATGCTGGCTTTTGTTATTTAATTTTTCTGTTTAAAATTTAATTTTAAGTTTTAATTTTTTTTTTCTGTCGTGATAAGTAATTTAGAATAGCTGTCTTCGCGCACTTGTCCTGGAAGTACATTGAAATTAAATTTAATTACATTGTATAACAGAGTTGCAAGGTCTTGAAATGTTTTCACGATTACAATGCAAACACGTGACGTAACGCGTTTAGGCCTACTGCTGAATCAGTATTCGTCATTCGCTATTCTTTATTACAAAAACAGAACGATAGTAAAACAAGAGCAATAAAAAAAAAAAAAAGACGAGGAAAAAAAACCCGATAAAAATAAGTGGGTAGCCATTGTCGGTGGCGCATCGCAATTGAGTTGTGTTGTTTATTGTAGCAGTAGGTGCTGCTGCGATAGGAGGAGTAGGTGCGGTGAGTGAGTGAGTGAGGAGTTGCAGCGTCGGCGTCCGCATGTTTTCTCGGTCATACGGAGGGAGGACAACGTCGGCTGTGATCACACTGTTACGACATGGAACGGTGTCTGCGGCGGCGCCGGCAGCACCACTGAGCAACATTCGCCCAGTCACATTCGTGGCAGGCAGGAGGCACGGGTTCTAGGGCGAGGAGGAGACCCCACCAAAATCATCAGCGGTTGCAAGAGAATTTTTTCCTCCCCGAGCTCGTCCTTCCTTCTCCTGTTAATCTCCTCCCTCCGTCGATTGCATTTGTGAAATTCTCGGAGCGGAAGCGGTGGGCTATGCCGTCCAGAGTGCCAGGTAAGGAGGGTTAGCATGAAGTGGTCGGTCGCATTTTACCTCGCGTTCGCAGATGAGAAGCACCCATAAATAATCAAGGGGAATAACCTGCTTTCTCTCCTCCGCAACCAGTGCGAGTAGTCGAGACAGAAGCGCAATTCGTTGGTTGGCGTTTTCAGTTAACTTTCACTGCCTGCCCTAAATGTGGCAGCAGCAAGAGCAATTCGTTATTAATCTGTACGGACATGTAGTCGGTCTTAGCGCTATGCATTATGTAACGGACTCCACTACAGCTTTTCAACTTTTGCCACCGAGTCGGGATCTCGTTTTACCACTCTCGTTTCTTTATTAATTTCGCAGGTGGTATATGTACTTTGTAAAAATATGGCTATCAACGGTGATAGATCAGAAGTAATCCTTGACTATCGGCCCGAAATAACATCAGCTGAGAATCTGTCGGAGGGTGAGTGACGTGTCAACCATAGTTTCATTCCACCATTTCCGGGTAAGAGTAATCAATGCAGAGCAGCGTACTTTTTGCAGTCGAGAAAGATAAAATTTTATTTTTTTTTTTCTAAATGGGAATAAATGCAATCGATTTTTAAAAAAAAATATGGATCGACAGAGTTTTCGAAATTTAGTGCGTAAATTATTTACTTTCTTTTTTTCTAATCTGGAAGCAGATGTCAAGGCTGAACTTGGTTACGTGGCGGAGAGGTCATTGCCATAGCATGAGCAGAGCATTGGAATGTGATGTTCATTTGTTTTTTTTTTTTAAGCTTTTTTTTTTTCCACCGACTTTTCCTTTAATTAGCTTATTTCTAGAAAATTCTCTATCAACTTCATAATCCAATTATATCCTAAATTTCTCCCTCTCCTGTATCTTACTTAATAACCTAACTTAACGAAATCTCCAGTTCCCCTAAGAAAACGCATATGGCGATTGAAACGTTTTGGGTTTTGAATCGAATAGCAAAATACTAGTGCAACAATTTGAGAGAGGGGGAAAAATGTCTTAAAAGCGATTAAAAAATAAATAAATAAAGGGTTATGAGGCCACCGTTGGAAGACCATTACGTAAATTTCACTGCGCATTTTAAAATGGAAACCTGTCTGAATTGACTTCGACCTCGTTCACCACCCGCCTGTTAATTCTACTTCTCCATAGAAAATCGTGTCAGTAGGATAACAGGCGCTATTTATAGGAAATCTTTATTCAACACAAATCACCAACTCTACATGGATATATAATACTTTTGTAACAATTTCTATAAAATCATAGAAGTCAATAAAAAAATTCATACCGAAACAAGTCAACACTTACAAACTTGGAATAAGTTTTACACGATTATTTATTAAATTTTTAGCTTGTCTATGAAAGAAATTAAATTAAAAATAAGATTGCTTCTTCTGAAATTGCTTTTTCAGTAACTTTATTCAATCATAAAATTCTGTTCTTTCTCATAGTAAAGCAAGCTTTTTTTTTCTCCTCAAGAAAACTGATACAAATCTTATTTGGAGGCTTTATAATATTGGAATTAATTAACTTTATATTTTTCTGAAACTTTTTAATCATTAAATCAACAAAATTTAATTGTATATACAAATATTATGAATTTGTATTATATCTGTGTTGTAACTATGCAATCTAGCAAACATTCGCTCACATGATGCGGCTGAGCTTTATTTACTTTCAACAATGAATTTTCAGATCGGATACATTCGTTTTGAAAGAGCAGCTAAGGATTCCCTAATATTATTTGTGAAAAAGTAATTTTCTACTTTAAATGCGATTAATTCTCTCCATTACGAAATCGAAAGTCTGCTCGCATTATTTAGGCATTTAAATCCCCCAATCGGCAAATGATGGGTAGTGATGCTTGGGTTATTTCGACTCATCATCGAGTGAGTAGACCCATTGAAAGAGTTGAGTAATTTCGAGAGGATTCTTCTTTAAAAAGAGGAGGTGAAAGCGATTATTGCGCAGTTAGCAATAAAAGTGTTTGTATGTATATCGCTCGTCGGTGTTGGTTGTTTTTGCTCATCGTCGTCGGCGGCGACGACGAGTGCATGCGACTTGTTGGGCGTTTTGTGCCGCACTCCGGCCCGGCTTTTTGCAGAAATCGCGATTGTTTTCTGCTCTCGGATGAATTTAATTTTCTTTAAAAACAAAGGAAATGGACGGGATAGTTGAATAAAAATTAAAGTAAGCCAATTTTTCGCCGCATCAAATTACTTTTCATAAATAGTTGCATGACGTCACGCGTTTCAACGTCACTCTCTCGTACGTCTTCCCTTTCCATGAAGATGGCTGCCGGTCCAGGAGTAGTGAATGGATGTCCCGAGCCAGAAATTCCAGATTCTAGAAAGAGGCCTTTGGATGGAGAAGGCGAAAGTGGTGTAACTAAAAGATCGCACCATGGAGGAGGTACTACTCTAAACAGATCTAGCTGAGGTGTTTAGTTGCTGTGTAAACGGCCCTCAAAGTAGACAGTGTAATAGCCCTAGTTAAGTGCAAGGCTAGTCTATCGAGTGTCGTGGCGAGACGGCGCTAGCTGGATGGACTAGCTGCTTTGCCTCGCTGCTGCTACTACTACTGCTGCTGCTGATGCATACACGGCTCGTTCCTCCAGCTGTTAAGGGGAGCCTCCATCATTGTGTCGTCATCCGTCTTTGCAGGAGTTTTTCTCGAAGAGATGGCCTACGTACATATGTATGTAGTGTTCAAGATTTGATTTCGAGCAGGTTTTACCTTTCCACACGATAGCTTAAACGTTTGAGATGTCTCCCTTTCGTAGTCGATTCGGTGAAAGCGGAAGCAGGGTGTTTTAAAGGTGTGTCGTCTGCAATGCGAGGTAGGGTCTTTTCCGAATGCAGATAGATAGCATTGCCGGTTCCTTCCTTCCTTCCTATGTACTTAACCCACACTACACTCGCTCACACAATATACACAGCTCACATCGTTTTGATTTCTACATTAATGTCAAACACTTCATTTGGAATCCCCTGACACGAGTCGAGTCAATCGCCTAGGCCCCGCTTTCGGTAAAATTATCGCCGCGATTTGCCCCCCTCCCTTCGCCGCCTTACGTTTTTTTTCCTCCTCTCGACGCTGCCTTTTTTCCTTCTTTAATCCTATGTCACATTACTAGGATAATCGAATATTAATCGTAGGCCTAGAATCTGATCGGCTTTTAATAATCTAAAACTGTTTGCCTCTTTCATTTTAATTTCTTTTTTTATTAATTTCTCCCACCCAGCGTCATTTTAACGTTCACACATTTAACATTCCTTTTTCCACGATCGGCGAAATCCTATTCTCTTTTCCTCAAGCATTCACATTTCTAGAATCCCCTTAGATCTCTATGTAATTATGTAAGCTTGAAAGCGGATTTATTAACACTATGCCGATGATGAGTAAGGAATTTACCAAGGGAAAAAAAAAAAAAAAACTGTTCCAACCGACATGTTCTATTGATGAGTGCTAAAGTAGGCGACAAATTTGGTCACTCACTTTTGTCTCAACATGCCTTCATAGATCTATCTCTATATTTTAAACAAACCTCATTAAAATGCTTATATACTCGAAACATCAGAATAGTAAAATATTAAAACAAAATTGAGGCATTTTATTACTAATTTTTTTTTTTTAATTATTTACACTTAACAAGCTTAGATTACAAATACTTAAACATCATAAGCAGATTTCATTCAACATTCTGGAAGTAGGAACCAAAATGTATTATGCTAAATTTCTTAGGAAATTCAAATAGCTTGTTTTCTCCCATAAAATATTGGATGATGATTAAACTATCAACCCTTGTGTGGATTACTGATAAATTAAAGTCATGTGTTTAATAAAATAAACATTATAGTTGTCTTTTTACTTTTTTCTTCCTATTTTGCTTTTCTCTCTCTCTCTCTCCTCTTTCTGCTGTTCATCCAAGAAAGGCCAGCATCCAGTTGACAAAATTGGATATGTATAGATGAAATTTTACCTTTATGATAATGATAGAACTCAATCAGGCACATTGAGCTTTAAAAACACACATATAAAGTTGAAGGTGGCTTGATTTAGATATCTGGTATTTCATATATTTCATTGTTGGTGAAATACACAGCCATATTCAAGAAATAGTATATCAAGAATCAGTATCTTTGTTTAAATAAAAATTCATGTAACCCAAAAATTTGTAAATTTTTTTTTCTTATTGAGATGCCCAGTAGATGACTGTATGCAGAGAAAATGCTGGTATTGATTATAATCACTCTTCTGACAGTATCTGATTTTGCCAGCGTCACTTTATTTGGCTTCTCAAACGATATTTAATGGGCTATTAAGCAGCATTTGAAAAATGAGATTCCCAATTCCAAACTTTTCTGTATTGAAATTTTTGCTTAACTTTACATCACAGCTACTTAGAAATATTGTCCTCTGTTTTCAAGGAATCCAAAAGAGAGCTATACAGAGGTAGCCTCCTGATTTCTTAGTTTTAAATTTTCTATGGATTTAGTTTTGGTTTATGTAGATTAAGATGCTATAAACAATTAATGCTTTATGTAGCTTAAATACTAAGAGTTTAAGTGAAGCTATATAACTGGCATCTATTTGCCTTTATTTAGAAAATTTATGCAAATAAAATAATTAATGGTTAATATTGACGCATTTAAAAGCTGCATGTAATTATTGACTACCTTAGAAAATGAGAATTTTCAGAATGGTAAGAAAAAAAAAGCTGATTAAGAATATGCTTCTCTAAATGCAAGCCTTAAGCCTATGTAGTAGTTAATTTAAAAAATTTTTCTTTATTTTTTGTTAAGAAGCTTAATAAATTGATTTTGCAACATTGTATCATGATTTGTAGGTCATCAATGCTTATAAAATATCAGATGAATGTATTTCACCTACAAGAAATGTTAATACCCTTCATAGGCCTATAAATAATTGTATCACAGGTGAGAAACAGAACTTAAAAAAAAATATAAATAAATAAATAAATAAAAAACAAACCTTAAAAAAAAAAAACAACTTTCAAAGACTAAACCTGGCAATGAAACTGGACTTTGAGGCTTTATCTTAAAATTTTGTTCATCTCATCAAAATTTGATTTATCACTATCATTATTATTTGGTATAATTTTATTTATAAAGAAAAATCTGGCCCCTTCGATAGAAATATTGAAGTTAATGGTTGAATCGAGTTTCACTTGAATTAATTTTGAAAGATTTCTTTAAAGTTTGGTTAATTCAAAATGGAAGAAGCATTGGTTTATCACTGCTTGAAAGGTTTCCTTTTAATGAGAAGAAATGGATGTTACTAAGGAGATAATCTCTTATCTACCAAAAATGTTGATGGATAACCACTTATTTGGTTTTAAGCTTAGAGTTGATTTGACTGGTGGAATGATTTTTTCATTGGTATTTAGGATGTGATATTTGATGGTGTGGACATGTTTAATAAAATTTGCTTCACACTTATTTATATGGAGGAAAGTTCTTAAAGTTGGGGACTCATTTAGATACTTCCCCCACCCTCTTCTTTGTTTGGATGATTTAAGTCATTTAAGCTTTGTACAATTGATATTTTAAAAGTTTCATCAGATATTTATATTATTGACAATCATTAATTAAGACTTATTAACCAAAACAAGTTTGGTAAAGATCAGTTAACAATTAAATGCTGGAACCATACTTCTTTTTTTGTAGATTCTCCCTAGATCAAACAGTGCATTAAAGTGCAATCATAAATCATTTTGCAGATCATTATTTAACATATTTTAAAAATTTTAAAGATTACAGCTGTCTCGTTTTTATTTTATTTTTTATAAATGTCCATTTACCCAATTGCTTGTCAAGTATACGCATTTTTACCAGAACACAATTTTTGAAGAAAGTGACACAGTTGTCTTATTAATACCTACCACCATTTAACCGCAGCAAATAAATCTGGATTATGGTAAATCTGAAATTGATTAAATTAATAATGAACCCTGTTCATCCAAATTGATGTGTTGTAATTGAATTCTCATTGCACGAGATAAGATTGTTGAAATTGCCCATAAGGGATTGCTTGTGAGAAAAAGTTTAAAGATGTTGCCTTCCTTGTTTATCACTTATCAAAACAATCATGATTTGATAGTGGATCAGAATTTTATGATATCAGATGTTCTTATTTCAAGATGCACAAGACACTTAAGTATGTATGTGCAGATTACATAGACAACAGTAAGGAGATGCTCTCAAGAGGATAGACTAATGTGCTAGATAGGTTACCATGACAGTAAAATTTAAAGAAATGCTAAATAGGATCCCATGAGTTTATGAATTTTTAAGTTGCTGCTGATGTTGCTTATACATTATATTTGAGAGTCAATGTCTTGTCTAGTTACCAAAATTGCATTGAAGTAATGTTAATAGATTGACATGACAATCTTTTATCCGAAATCAGCAAGTAAATGTTTGGAATATTGAGGCAATTTCTTCATAGATTCAGAATTTGTAGCTGATCTGATATGAATAAACTCTTGGTTATTCTTTCAGTTTTTCATTTCTAATTTTATTTTGCTTAAATAATTGCAAAGCAACTGCAAAAATAAGAAAAAATTTGCTTTTATTGTTCATATTTTTTCAATATCTGCAAAATTGCTAGACTTTGGTAATTGCAAACCAATTCTTGATCACTGAGAACGACACAAACGATACTTAAGAATTCTGATTTCTCACTTAAGCTGGTTCCAGAGGTGGCTATATATAAAAGCTAATGAAGTGTTAAGCTTCAGGCTCCCAAGTTACAAGAGACTAGAATAAATGGCTCTCCAAGAATACAGGGCCCCATATTAATTAATACTCGACTGACAAGCTTCAGGGCTCCTAATATAGATCAAAAGTTGATCAGCAGTGTCTTTTTTTTTTTTTTTTTTTTTTTGTTTTGTTTTTTTCCCTAACAGCTGGCCCCTAGGTTCAGAATTCAATACAATGGCATATTTCCTGAAGCAGCATGTTTGCTTTGGTCTTATTATTTTTTTTTTTTTCTGAAAAAAAATTCATAGCGACATCTCTGCATTGATTGCTTACCCATCTTGCTTTTAATGGTGGCCATTTTCTGTCTTTACTCGTCTGGTTGCCATATTTATTTTCTGTATTTGTACATCTTTAAAAATTATCAATTGGATCCTCTTGTTATTCTCCATTAAAGAAAAAAAAAAAACAAACTATTTTTTAAATATTCCCAATGCTTTTGGTTATACATTAAAAAACAATTATACATAATAGTATAGTCCTACTTTACCATTTGTGTTAAGTTCTTGATTTACCTGAAGTAGACATGTTTTTCCCCCCAGCTGAGGGAGCACTGCATTTCAAGATATTGGTTCCTAGTGTTGCGGCTGGTGCCATTATTGGGAAAGGTGGTGAAACTATAGCTCAGCTGCAAAAAGAAGCAGGAGCTAGGGTGAAAATGTCCAAAGCCAATGATTATTATCCAGGTGACGAAAAGTCTTAAAATCATATTTTAATGAATTTGTACATAACTCTTTAATATTAATCTTGACCTTCTATTTTTAGGAACTACAGAACGGGTTTGTTTGATCACTGGAACTTTAGATGCCATTATTCGTGTACATGACTTTATAATGGAAAAAATTAGAGAGAAACCGGATCCAAATGCGAAACCAGCAATGGATTTTGACAGCAAACAACCTGCTGAACGAGAAAAACAAGTATGTTAGCATTACATACTAAAGATTTAGAAAGAAAATTAAATATGTAACCCTCCTAAATCAAACTGCATTTTTTTTCTGTTTCTCTTTTGTTAGGTTAAAATCTTGGTGCCAAATAGTACTGCTGGTATGATTATAGGCAAAGGAGGCAACTACATAAAACAAATCAAAGAAGAAAGTGGTTCTTATGTTCAGATTTCACAGAAAGCCAAGGATCAGACTTTAACAGAGCGCTGCATTACAGTGATTGGTGAAATAGAAAATAATCGTAATGCTTGTGCACTTATTTTAACAAAGATCATGGAAGATCCTCAAAGTGGAAGTTGTTTGAATGTTAGTTATGCCGACGTCACTGGTCCAGTAGCCAACTTTAATCCAACAGGATCACCTTATGCGAATGCCAGTCATGGAAGTGGAAATGTGATAAATGGTAGCTTCAGTTCTAATGGAAGCCTCAACAGCATGAGTCCTGGACTTGGTAACTTCGCAGGATCAACTGGTTCACCTTTGGCTGGTCTCAATCTTAGTCTTAACCTTAATCCAATGGGAGCAGGTGGTCCTAGTCCTTCTACTTTGAATTCAGCTCAGCTAATAGAAAGTATCAAAGCTACGCTCAGAGGTAGTGGTTACACAGAACAAGCAACAGCTGAAATAACAGCTGCTATGACTACTTTAGCTAATTATGGAATTTTGGGATTAGGTTTAGGATTAGGTTCTAATGCTCTCTCGTCAAATATGAGTGGGGCTACTCCTCCAGGATTTGGAGGCTTGAATATTGGCGTGGGAGGATCGCCAGGAGGACCAGGTGGAACAATTGGTCCAGCCACCAATAGTGGATTATTTGGTGGAAATGCTGTAACTGCCATGGATACCACTCCCATTCCACAAAGTAGTGGCATGCCTTCTAATAATGTTTTTGGGCCAATTGGTAGCGTGGCAAGTGGAAGCATGGGTTCACCAACTAGTACTAGGCCTAATGATCGATACGGTGATGTATACGATCCCTTTCGGCGTAATTCTCCTTCTCTTGGTTCCCCTGGTGCCTCTAACGGTCTCCCACTTAACAATAATTCGTTTGGTCTTGGGACAAGTCCTGGTATGGTTGGATTGAGAAAAAGCCCAACACCAAGCGACAAATCAAATGAAACAAGTAAATTAGAGGTGGAGGTAGGTGAAAATATAGTAGGAGCAATTTTGGGACCTGGTGGTAAATCACTTGTAGAAATTCAACATTTTAGTGGTGCAAATATCCAAATTTCAAAAAAAGGTATATTTGCTCCAGGAACTCGAAATAGAATTGTAACCATCACAGGCACTCCAAATGCCATAAGCACTGCCCAGTACCTAATTGAGCAGCGCATTAGTGAAGAAGAAGCCAAACGAGCTCGACAGAACATGCTTGGTGTTATGCGTTAAAAAATTTTCATTATCCTGCCTATTCAGCCACTTTTGTCTGTCCTCATGAAAAAAAAATCATTGTTAAATCATAGTTTCTAATTGCCTTTCATAGTCATTCTGCAGGCACACAAATGAACACAACTACTTTTCAGCTTCATAACAACTGACCACTATCACAAGTTCTCTCAATAATCTTAGGACTGTGATTTTTAATCTATTCCTTTTTTTTCTGTGTAAGGTTCTCATTAGGTACTGTTCTATTCCATTTGAAAAAAAATCTCTAGTCCAAACTCATGAATTACATTTGCTCATAATTCAATTATGTTAATGAATACTGCGGTGAGCTCTTTATTATCTAACATATCTCATGATTTGATGTTAGCCTTAAGAGATTGAAGGAATTTACACTCATAGATCTTATTTGTCAAATTAGGTATGTGGTTTAAAAAATTGTTAAAATTTTATGACTCTACCAACTCAAAGTGATTTAAGTCGTTGTATATTTATCTGTGCAAAAGTATTTTTCTTTTGTTTTCCCCTTCCCCCCTCCCTTTGCCTCCTCTGCCCTCCCCCCTTCCTTCCTAATGTTTCCAGTATCCACCTGGAAAAAATCAATGTATTAACTCCATTTGTAATTTGGTTAATATTAATGGAAGTGATATGTTGCAATTTACTTGTTGAACTATTGACAAATTTAGTGTACAGAACATAGTCTAATATATATATAGTCATATTATTTAAATCATTGAAAGTTCCATATAGAGATTGTATACAAATTTATTTTGCTTAGGGTTGAAAAGGGACATTTTTGCATCATCTTGATAAAAACATAATTTTATGGATTAAAGAATGATGCTCTGAAACTTGTATAGAAGAGCATGGATAATTCTCATTTGTTAATATTAATTTACAAACCATGCATTTTATTAGTTGCAAAACATTTCGTAACATTATTAACAATGGACTTAACGATTGCTACTCAAGAAAATAAGAATTTTGTGTAAATGATTTATACGGTAGATGATTTATACAGTAACTGAAATATACTGTAAATGATTTCTAATGCAGTATTTAAATGGTTAAGATTGTTTATTATTATATCATTATTATTATTATTTTGCTTGCTAAAACATTTCATTTTTAGAGTAATTAAGAAAAAATTAATTTTATTTTTCTTTGGACCTGAATTGGAAGAAAAAAAAAATGCTACTAATGTAAATATTTCTACATATTCGCTCAACATCTGCATTTTTTATCCAGCTGTACAGGGTCTTCATTGTTGGTGCAAAGATTTCATTCATTCCTGTATTGTATCAAATTATATCAATGTTTTGAGCCTTGATTTCAGAGTTCATGCTGTAGTAAATTCTTCCCTTGCTCCCTAAATTATTGGCTTTATATTAACTCCTAACAGTCCTAAGTGAAAGTTATTTGGACAACCATTATTTTACGTAATAGCAGCTGCATGCCTGCCACTAAATAGAAACAACCATTGTACCAAATTGACTGAGATTTGCAAATCAAAGTAAATCCATTATCAAGTAGTCATACTGTTTTCATTGGTTTCAATGGCTCAAAAATTTGCTCAAATGTTTTCAGTATGACATGAATCATTTCATTCATTCAGTCCTTCACTCTTCAGAACTTTTTAAAACAATTTGAAATTGTTGCACCATTATTAAATATTTTTTTTTTCCATTTTTGACTGTTTGGAATTGGGGATTAAAAAAACCAACAAAAACAACAAACTTGGATAATTATTACTTTTGTTCATTTTTACTTCTACTCTTCCCTTTAGCCTTCGATAAATTAAGAGCAGATGTACCCCCCTCCCACTTTATTTTTAATTTTATAATTTATAAAACAAGACTGTGAAATGTAAATAAAAGAGTTGCATGCAAATCAGTGTTAATTGCCAAAGAATGCAACACTGGTGCTTTCCAGCAACCTTAAAAAATGAAATCTTTTAAAAAGTGCATTGCTAGGGGAAGTGAAAGAAAAAGGAGCTTCCACTGAAAAAGTTCATTGTTATTCTTATTGTTTCAATAATTACAAATATTGATACTATGCTATTGTACCAGGGGTATTTTCAAAGTGTGTGCAAGCACTACACAAATTAAATAAGAAAAATGCCCACCATCTTCAGCGATAGCTATCAAAATAAATGCCTTTGCAGAATGGCTTGCACTTGTTTTATAGCCATGTTATTTAAACATGACAAGCATTTGTAAGTATGAAGCTACTTTTAACTCAAATTGAGTTGAATTTTGATGTGGTTTGTGTGAATTAAAAACCAATGAATTTTCCCCTTTCATTTATTTTTTTTTTTTTAAACAGTAAATATTTTTTAAAAATTTATTTATGTTAAGGAATTGTATGTGTACATATTCCCCTAGCCATGAGGACATTTAAGTATGTATGTGTATTCACTTTGTTGGAACAATAGAAGTGTGCTTTCAGCTTTGTTCGACAATTCCGTGTGGTATTTGAACTGAAAAACAATCATTACTCTTTAAAAAATATCTGTTGTGATCTTAAAATTACAAGAAAAAAAAATTCAGAATTAATTAGTATTCCTTTTGTAATTTCATTTTTTTTTTAATGAGACCACAGTAAATCATGGACTATTATGGGTAAACTTAACAGGTGTTTTTTGTGCATTTTGATTCCAAATTATACATTTGTTTTATTAACCCTATACTGCCCACTGGTCACTGTAATAGCCAAACAAAAAAAATTTTTTTTTTAATGTCTGCTAGCATTTGAGCGTATCTCTAAATGTCCATTGGCAACTTCAGAGTACACTCTAGCTTGTATAAAATTCCGGTAGGTGTCATTTCAACAGTTTCCCAGAATTCAATATCAATAATGGCAACTAACAGGAGCATACCCACGAGGTTGGTATAAGAATTTTCAGAATTCAGTTTTGCTAATTTGTACATGCCCATGTTAAATTACGTTATAGTAGGATTAATGTTTAGTTTGCATAGATATTCTACATAATAATTTCAACAGTTGCTTTTTCTTTTATAAATTATAATAACACGAAGAAATGCCGTGTCCATTGTAATGACCATTGGGCTTGTGCAGTAAAAAATGCTGATAATTTGACTGTACACTTTAATGTACATTGGGCATTGCTAGAAAACAAATTTTGCCCAATTTTAGATCCTATTATAACAAAAGCATAAAGATCAAATTTATCAAAAAATTTATTCTTTATTTAACTTTTAAATACTGTTATTAGTGAATAAAAAATTGTTTCTACAGTATAAAGCTTACGAGATATAATTTGATCTATTTTTACCAACAGCCTCTTCTATAAAAAGAAGCGGGAAATTCTTCCTTTAGCTCCAATACCAGATGATGAATCCGAAGATGAACTTATAGAAACTGATGATGAGGAAAACACTGAAAATATTGATATTGATGAATCTGCTGGTAATACATCTTCAGATGATAGTGATCCCGATGAAAATGAAGAACTATCTATACCAACAAACACTCAAAAACGACATTATATCTGGAGAAAAAAAGATATTTCATTTTCTAACCTACCTGACATCGACTGCGATATCGAACTGAAAAACTGTTTCGTTTCACCAAATATGAATCCCCTATCTTTTTTTCAATTATTTATAAGTGACACCTTTTTAGAGGACTTGCATTTCCAAACGAATTTATACCGAGAGCAGAGGGAACTTGCTGGTCAAAAAAAAATTCGGCCAGTACAGCTCGAGGAAATTAAAAAAGTTATAGGGGTTCTTCTGTATACTAGCATTGTGAAGATTTCCAATAAAAGGAAATACTGGTCTAATCGCACACGCCAACCTATCGTAGCTGACAATATTTCCCGAAATCGATTTGAAGAAGTCCTTAGAGTTTTTCATATCAGTGATAATAATGAGGATATGCCAAATGAAGATGGAAATAAAAAGTATAAAAAAATCCTTCCACTCATAAATCATCTGCGTAAGAAGTTCTCTGAAGTAGCAACTGCTGAAAATGTACAGTCAATAGATGAAAGTATGGCCCCCTTCAAAGGAAGAGCTCCACGAGGAATGAAGGTATACATGAAGAACAAACCTATCAAGTGGGGTTACAAGATATGGACAAGAGCTGGAAAATCTGGCTATGTGTATGATTTCGAGCCGTATGGCATGGTCAAAGGGCCACCTGATGGCATGCAAGAACTTGAAATGTTTGGTGAATCAGAACTCGTAGTAATAAGACTCACCAACATGCTAGCAGAAGGGCATACAATTGGATTTGACAATTACTTTTCCTCTCCAAAACTTCTGTCATATCTTGGAAGTAAGAAGCTAAAGGCAGTCTGTACATTACGAAGTAATCGTACTGAGCATTGTCCTCTAATGGCTGATAAAGATCTCAAAAAAGGAGAGAGGGGCAATTTTGACTACAGAATTCCATTGGAAGAAGACTTGATTATCTGCAAGTGGTATGACAAGAGAAGTGTCCTTGTAGGCTCTAATTACCAAGGTGTCAATCCAGTCGAGGAATGTGTGAGGTGGGATCAGAAAACACGGTCCCACATCACAGTCAAGAGGCCAAGACTAATCCGAGCCTATAATGAATGTATGGGTGGGGTGGATAAAGCAGATATGCTTGTTTCACTTTATCGCATCACTATGAAAACTAGAAAATGGTATATGAGGCTGGTTCAGTATTTTCTTGATGTAACAGTTTCCAATGCATGGATTTTATATCGGAAGGGTGGTGGAGAACTCGGGTTATCTGACTTCAAACTGGACATTGCCTATACCTTACTCCTAGGAGGTGGAAATCGTCTCACTAGAAGAAGCATGACTGACCAAGATTGTGATGAAAGCAACGTTTTACTGCCCAGTAAACGCAGTAAATCATCCACTATTGTCCCAGACGCTGTGAGATTTGACAGAGTAGATCACATGCCTTTGTTTCATGGAGAAATAAAAAATTCTGTCCGATGTAAAAACAAAGGCTGTACGGGAAGAAGTAAATTTTCCTGTGCCAAATGCAAAGTTTTTCTATGTGTAACTAAGGATTGCTTTTGCATGTATCATTCAAAGTAATTACAAAAACGAAATATAAATGTTCTACATCAAATCAATCTAAACAACATTGTAATTATATATTACTTATATGCCCAAAGTCCATTATAATGGACATGTTAAATTTTAATAAAAATAATAAATATTTTATAAATGAACTTTATGACTGTGTTTTATGAGCAATAAACATTGTATATACCAAATATTATACCTCTTTCATAAGTGGAACATATTCTGGGCAGTATAGGGTTAAGTGATAATTGTACCTATATTGGGAAATTTTTTTTTTCCTTTAAATTTTCTTTTTTAATGGGAGTGCTTTACACTTAACAGCACAGCACAATTGAACTTAGTCAAGTTTACCCTATCTTTCATAAAAGAGAAATACACTATTACATTTCCAATAAGTAAAAAGAATAAGCCCCACTAATTATGTCATATTTTTGCTATGTATATTTTGACTTGAGATTTCATCATAAATGGAGAGAGTTTTTTTGAATATTAGGGAGCAGATACTCATAGTCTTTTTTGCATATCGTAGTCATCATCATGTTGCTTACTTTTTTAATTTTCCCAGTTGATCTTGTAATTTTTCTTAAGAGTTAAACTTGATTAACTATCCTTACTGTTGACAGCAAATTTTTTCTACCGAGATGCTTTTCACGTTGCATCGTTGCCCAAACGGTGCTTCTTTGGGAAGAAATAAATGAACGTTTGGACTCTTTAAAAGTTTTTATTTGAATCGGAATTTGGATATAACGAAAAATGCATCACCAAAGAAAATAAAACACAAAAGGTTATTAAAAAATTCATAATGAAAATTATTCACTTGAAATCACTACTTTATTACTCAGGGCCATGTTTCATGGAGACTTCTTCCTCTAGCTTCATGTAACCCATTCATTGAATAGTCATAAGGTTCCTAATTTATTCCTTTTATCCCCTCAATTTTTTTGAAGCAAATTGTCATTAATGATTTGCATAAGAAAATACTGCAAAGATCGAAAATGCTAATGTGAAGACCAATATATATTAGTCTCTTGAGTTGCAAAAATTTGCTTGTTACGAATGTTGTTTAAGTTTAATCTTTATCATCCATTGATGGAATGTATAAAAAACAAAATTCGCCTAACTTTTACTTTTTCAGTAATTTCATATTTATTTTATTTATTTTTTTTATTATATATTTTCTATTCAAATGCAAAACGAAAACGGAAGAAACGGCAAAACATAACGATAATACTATAAAAAAATATTGCAGTGATGAATTTAAGAAATGACAAATTTGTTAAATTTCTTGGAAAAGTTACTTTTAAGGTTTTGTTGTAAAATTTAAATAAATAACTTTATTGAGCAAACGAGACCTCATTTGTGCGTGAAATAATTTTTATCTCACTTCAGAAAAAAAAAAAAAGTTCAAACTACTGAAACAATAAACTTGAAAAATTTGATAGATGTTAATAAACTTTGAAATTAATCTTGTTGCTGTTGCTTAGAGGTATAACCATAAGGATATGGAATCTAAGATGATGCTTATTAATAACTTAACCCTCCTGATGTTAAAAGAAGAAAACTTAAGGAAACTTGAGTAAGGACGTTTTTCTTTTAAGGATAATCCAGATTGATATTTTTTGTAGCAGTTGGGCTGCTCAAATAAAAACCTTTATAGAGTTCTGTTACATAATAGAGGAAGATATTTTTTTGCTTATTGGAAAGATTTTTGTTTAAAGGTGGTGGAACAAGAGAATGCTGATCTTGTGATGTTTGCTTCACCAACGGCAACAGCTTCAGGACACCAATTGCGAAATCAACTTTAAAAAAGACAAACGCATAGTAGATGCAGTTTTATTTTGCAATGAATTGCTTAAGATTTTTTTTTTTTTTTTTTTAATACCGGTAAATATAATTCAGGTTGGGTTTTTTCCTTCTATCTTATGTTAAAAATTAATGGAAATAATGAAATTAAGTTCACTGAAGAATGTATTACAAAAGGTATTATAATGAAGTTGAATTACTGAATTGAAGTTAAATGGAAATTAAAATATCCGTTTAATAAAATGAAATTTGAACATGTTAACCATTAAGCATGGTTGAGGGAGCATGCCTCTAAGCCAGCAGATTAAATGAGAAATATTCATTTTGGGGCAACTCTTTGACTTTGAATACTGACACGATCAGGATCCTGCCTTCAATTTGCTATGAAATCGCAACAAAAGTCTATAATGGACTTTATAACGTATTAAGCTAATCTATTGATACTAGTAATAAATTACGCATTGCCCACAATTTGAGTACGTTTTGTCGGGGGCGTGGAATCTAAGGTTATGTCGTAGAAAGGTTTGTATTTGTACAATTGGAGAGCATTTGCCATTGCAACCATTTCGATTTGGCTGTAATATAGACGTAAGTAGAATAATAATCGCTAAGCTAGTTTTCATTTTGTTTGATGAGCAGACATTTCGTAGGCGAATACGTGAATGTTCGAGAGACGCTCGGCCAGTAAGAAATGGAAAAATGGTGGCTCGTTTACGATGCCGTTATTGTTTAAAAATAATTGAAAAAAAAAAAAAAAGCATTTTGGAAAATCAATTTAAATGTTTTGAGCTATCAGCAAGTATAGGATTGTATACATAAAAAAAAAACTCAAATTTTCCTGCTGTCGTCTTTGCTCAAGTATGAGCTTCGGGTATTTCCAAGTTAAATTTTGACAAGTTAAAGCGATTTATTATGTAACAGGTTGGAATATTGATTTGCCGATAAATCCAATACTTTTCTTTTAGAGATAAGGAATTGTAGCCCCTTCATTGATAGAATTGCCTTCGAATGACAGAAGTTTGGAAAAATAAAAGTTTAAATGTGAATAAAATTGAAACAAACCTATGAACGTTTTGCAGATTATCATTTAGAAGAATTTGTCATTCTTTAAGGGGATTTTGAATTTTTAGATATTTAAAGGAAAAAAAAAAAATAAATGTGACTATTAAAAATTTCCGATTTTTTTTTCTCCCCTCGTACGGCATAGTTTAAAAATAACATCTCTAGACAATACAAGAGCGCTAAGGAGCACAAAAATAAATTAATTCGTTTTCTTTTAAACTATAAAAATCCGTTGTAATTAATACTAGTTGACTTTAATAATCACTTGAACTTTATTTAATGGAACGAATTTTTTTCCCCTTAATAATTGCTTGGCCGCGCCCCAAATTGCATTTTCAGCTTGGTACAGTCTCTGGATGACACGGTTTTTAAAGGAAATCGTGGCATTCTTAAATAAGGAATAAGCCAAGCAGGGTACAAGCCATGCAGTTAGACATAAATTTATTTCCAAGAGAATTACGTGTCTTGCATCGCTTTCCTTTTAGTTTTCTTTTCCGCCTGACGAACGAAGGTCGATGAGAACGAAAGTTTCGACGTCACGGACTTTGATGACGTTGCGCAAAGCCGTAAAAAGACGTAAAAAACGTCATTTCCGGCAAATGGTTGCTCCGAGTTCAAAATATAAGCAGTTAAATGTCGATGAGATTTTAAAGCGTGGAACTTGGAAAGGAGGTAAGAGGATCTTGCGACAGCTACTTTAATGACGTTAAACGTTATTGTGATGCTTCTTAAAAGCAGATTCTATGCGATCTTCATCGGTATGAGTAGGTGTTATCTTCAAATACACTGCCTGACGTTTCATTTGCCATGTGTTGATTCTAAGCTGATCTTCAGATTAATGCTCATCAAATGCGCATTACATATATAATTGCAAATTTAATTGCATGTTTTTCAGATCATCACAGTCTGAAACGTGCAGTTTTGTCAGTGATGTGTCATTCATCCTAACAATTTATTTTTATAACTGGTTTTGCTCTTTTATGTTTCTCGCAGCGGTAAAGGTGCAGAATAGCGTCCCCGGACGAAGCTGCTATCCTGGTAGTTTTCACGTTTTGAATGCTCATTTTTTGTCAATAATTAATTTGCCCTAATTTTTAGAATTCCTATAGATCATGCGTGATTCGCTGGTATGCCACTTTTGCCGAATGACTGTATTAATTTAAAAGCTATAACTAAAATAAATTAATTTTTATTAACAAAAAATGGTAAAGAATAAATAATCATATGGGGCATGGGTTGGTCGTTCGGAAATTTAGGAATGATTTTCTAATTTTATTCATAATAATCTATAACAACCAGCCAAAACATAACCACCTGTTTTGTTTGTGATTCTTCCCCCTACAGGCTAGGATTTTATGAGATCCTGTCCTGTGATACCTGAAATCAAGTTGTCACCAGATAATCCTTCAGCTTTTAAAAAATATACTTGGTGAAGTGATGCTTTCATGAACCTCTTTTTCTATTGTATCCATCTTAAGGGAATTTGAAGACCATGAAAATAGATAAAATTCTTCACTTTTCATGAACTTTTCCCTGACAGTCCTAGTAGTGTGTTATGCAGCATTGATTTTCTGATAGAAAGCATCTCCTAAACTATAGAAGAAAGGCCTACATCTCTGTAACTCCATATTCATATACAATAGTGTTTGATGAACATTGTGTTCCAATATCAACAGAATTTAATTTAATTTAATCAGTCAGAAAAACAACTGTGCCCCACAGGGTTAGGTCCTAGCAGGCACTACACTTCCAGTTTTTACAGATACAGTATTATGGTTAGTAACAAATTAATTGTTATGCAATAAATAAATCAAACTACAGAAACAAACAAATTAAAACATAGCCCAATCTGGTTGGGGGCAGGCAAATGCAGCCATTCTATTCATAAAATATAAATTCTAACCAAACTAATTACATTCTTGAATATCAATACAATACAGAATAAGATACATCAATTTAAGTATATCATACTTTCAAAATCACATACATTCCCGTACAAATAGGCTAAATTCAAACAGAAACACAGTCTATGAACTAACTCTAATTAGAGTTAATACTAGATGACACAAATCGCTTTGTTTCCTGAAAACAGTGTAGGGAGTTAATAATCGAATGCCTTCGGACAAAGATGACCAGTTCTCCAAACTGTAGGAAATACATCTGCTACAATATGTGTGTTTAATTAACGGTAGGCGAATTTAGTTTGCATTTTGAATTGAGTAATTGTGTACATCTTGATTTGATCGTATCACTACAGGAGTTGACACTAGCAGAGACGAATTTGTTTTATATGTGAAAGAACGAATCTGAAGATAATATATCTGATGAATAGTAAAGATACCTAAAGGTCGAAGTAGATGAGAAACAGAAGCTGATTTTGGAATTTTCATAAACCATTTTTGGAGTTTAAAATTCGGTTTAAATTATAAACCGTTGTTGATCCCCAGAAGATGTTACCATAGCACAGTGAAGCATGAATCCAGGTGAAATAAAGTAACAAGAGAAGATCATCACAATTATTCAAATTCTGAGAAATTTGTACCACAGTACCCATCCTGTTGCACAAGATGAGACTGCTTTTGCTGACCTTTTATATAAATGAGTCATAGGCCCATGATTTTGTTGATTTTCTACGTTTGGACCAACTTTTATAAATTCTCATTGCTGAATAAATGATTGTTCCTATTTGGTCTTCATTGAAGTTTGATAAATCGGTCAACTTGCTCATTTAGGCATGATAACAAATGCTGATCAGCCTCCGTGTTTATTATATACATTTATTTAACTTGTTTGTGTGTTTGTGCAGAAATTTTGTAATCGTATTTAGTTTAATTCACATTCTTCAAACTACTCCAAATTTGGCACACTGCTTCATTTCTGGTGACAATTCAATCCAGTATAAAAATTTTCAAAATTTGAATTCTTAAAAAGGATTATAACTGATTTTCCTGGGGGAAGGGGGCAAGAGGAGTAGCTGCCCTGGGCCTCATAATATTAGGCTAAATAGGGCCTATTTGACAGGGCCTCAGATTGGTAACTCACTCAGTTGTGTATTAGCTTTCCTAGGCCTTCCATGTTCTCTGAAAGGCCCTGGTCATTGTATCTCTGAAACAGTAAATCTAATGGGCAGTTTGCATTCATCAGTATTGAGCATTAATGTATTCAGAAGTTATGGAACAACTAATGGTTGGCAAGGGTACAGACCAGTCACATTCATGGAAAGAGGTCAGTATAAGCAATCTTAATCTGTGCAGAACAATAGGAAAATTATTAAAGTACAAATCTCTCAATTTCAATAGCAGATCTGAACACTGTTTATTGAACACTTCTGAACATAAGAATTAATGAGCATAGTCCGTATGAGTTAGAGTAGTGTTTCTCTACCTTTTTCTCTCTGTCGATTAGTAATTAAAATAATTATCTGCAGGAGGTCAGGTACAGCTGGGTAACTACATTTTGAATGAAAGCCTCTGCCTAACTCCCTGGGTAACTAAGGACTGCATTTACGAGTAATGGACGACACAGGACAGAGAATTGGATGTTCTGATTGGTATAGCAAGCTGTGTCAGACAGGATTAATGGTATGAAATGTGAGCTAAGAAACAAAGTCAAATTCAGACTTATTTTTGTCCCCATTCTCACCTATGATCATGAGTGCAAGTGGCCGAAATGAGATTCCTGACAGCTGGGCAAGTGTCAGCCTGCTACTGAGAATTCGCAGCAACATAATAAGGGAGTCTTTTGATCTGCTATTTCTTTGCATTGAGAGGTCTCACAGCAGTATGACCACTTGATATGGATGATGCAAATCGGTCTCCCTATAGTTGCTATTTTTCAAGATGGTAAACAAGAGACCAAAGGATCTGCCTAGAATCAATGGCTAGGCTACATGGAGAATTTTGATTCAAGTTGCTTGGGTATTACAATCTAGGACATCATCTGATGGCGTAAGATCGCGAGTGCTGGAGATCTTCCATAAGGCTGCTGGTGTTGTGATCCTAATGGATAAGTGAATTTGAAGAGTAAGGTCAGGATGGTTCTAAAGTAGGTTTAATTTCATTGAAAATTAGTTTTGATTATTAAATTAAGGATATTTTTGCAGACCAGAAAATTTTTTTCATGGACTGGTGGTTGAGAAAAACTTTTACCATTACTTTCTATAGAGTTTCTAAAACTTCAAGAACCATATATATAAATACAACATTACTTAAAAACTTGTTAGGTGGGTAAAATTTGAATTCAGTTTGGGAATCTGCACACTCCTATTGGTTGCATAAAAGTAATTTTATCCCATTATTAAAGGAAAAAAATTATTGGCAGTTAAAAATAAAGTGAATTGAAAATAAACAAAAACATGAAAGCATTGAAAAGAATATAATTTTTATTCAAAAATAAAACAATTGATGAGTGATCTTCAGTCAAATAAATGAGAATTGTTCAATAAAATGCAGACTATTGATTAAATCATCTAAATTTATTTTGTGGCCTTCAAAATAAGTCTAATTTGATATAATACACAAATACTAACAAATAATCTAGTTGTTGAAGCACTTCTTGTATGAGTTGACAAAACCTGGTAGCCTAGTAGACAACTTCTACTACTATTCCAAGGTGACTGCTAAAAGGTACCTTATGGTAGCAATTTGACAGAGTGGAGTGGCAGAACTACAAAAGCTGCATTTTATTCTACAAAGAAAAGCTGAGGTTCCAGGGAATTTTGATGAGCAAATTTTCAGCAAGTGGACGTAAATCTAACAGTTTACAGGAAAAATCACAAGAATTTTTAATGAGGTGTATTGTGGTAACAAACTAAATAAGGATAGAAACCACAGTACCACAAATGCGATTTTTAATCTGGAGCCACGGATCTACATTTTGAAGACACTGTCTTCATCATCTGTCTGTTTCACACTTGGATGAAGAGGACAATATTTTCACAATATACATCCGTGGCTCCAGATTAAAAATCTCATTTGTGGAATTGTGAATTCTGTCCTTATTTAGTTTATTACTACCATTTGCTGACAGGTTTTGGCATTATACCATTTGTATTAGGTGAATTGTGCTTTATTACCAACCACATTGAACTTTGTCCTACTATCTTTGCAATATTTAAACCAGTTTCTACCTGGTCTATTTGGTCTCTTACTCACGGGCTTGGAAAATAACAACTGCTTAGGAAGAACAGTTTGCAGCATCTGTATCACGTGGCCATACCTGCACAACTTGAGATCTGTCAATGTGGAGAAGTAGCGGCTCGACACCTAAATACTCCCTTATTGTGCTGCTGTGCACTCTATCTATACCCTGTCTCAGCTTCAGTTGAGAGCGACGTCACGGAATGACGTTGTTTGCTGGGCATAGTGCACAACATCGTATCCTTCCGCCGTTAGACTTGTACTTAGGCCTACTTGTACTACATTAGACCATCCTATAATCGCGTGGCTTCTCGAAAGTAGAATAGTCGAATGGTATCTGTCCGATATCATTTTCAAAAATTAATATGGAACCCATGGAAAATATTTTTCTCCTTTTCGTGGAAACTTGATCATCTTTCATTTCTGAGACATCTGTTTCACGCTCTTGATGTAGGAACAAGACGCCGCAATTTTACAATCAAATAATCTCGACTACAGACCGACTTTATTTTATTTAGTTTTTTTTTTTAAATTTCATCAAATGGCTTTTCTATCCGCCGATTTTTTTATTACATCGAGAAGAAAAATAGGAAATATGATTGCAGATAGAATTTTGAACTTCTTATAGAAAATTATTCGAACTATTTCTTCTTGCGAACGAACTATAACCGCTTCACTCGTGACGTCACTCTCAACTAAAGCTGAGACAAGGTACCCGTGAATCTCATTTCGGCCGCTTGTACCCGTGATCACACTCTTTTGGTCATTACCCAAGACTCGTGACCATAGGTGAGAATGGGAACAAAGATAGATTTGAAAATGGAGAGCTTGGCTTTGTTTCCCAACTCACGTTCACAGATCGCCACAATTCATGTCTGACACAGCTCACTGTACCGATCTGAGCATCCAATTCTTTATTCTGCCACCCATCACTCGTGAATGCAATCCCAATGGAGCTCCCCTAACATGGAGAATGCACTGAGCAGGCTGTCTTTTAAGACCAAAATGGAATTTAGAGATGCAGTAGTTTTCTCCAATGAACTGTTGAAAGAATCCCCTTTGGAACTTAAATATACAGTCAATCAGGGTAATTTTGAACCTTATAAGAAAAAGAATTAACCCCTTCCCCTCCACTGTGGGCTTAGAATAGCCTGTAATTATTTTTTTCCTTAGTTTCCTTATGACTTTCAGATGGTTCAATGTTAACCTGATTAACTGTATAGATTCTTGGTAATGTTTGACTGAATATATGCTTAATAAGTAATTTTATGAGAATCCATATTCAAATTTATCAGATACCAAAACTTTATTTTATTGTTAGAGAGGTAGAATTCCCACACTGTAAGGTGAAATTAAAGGGTTCACTTTATTGCGCTCAGTAGGTAGGGACATCGTAGAGATAGTATACTTTATACCCTCGTGCGCGATCTGTGAGCTGCTTTTTTCACTCAAGTTTGCTCGCAACCTATTGTTGAAGTGCCAGGATTTAAGAAACTTGGAGCATTTTAAAAAAATTTTCCTTACCTATCCCTACCTATTGAGCGTGATAAAGTAAAGTCTTCCATTTCACCTTGCAAGTACAAATGAAAGCAATAAAATAAAGGTTTCATTAAAAAAAAATAATTTCCTATTTTATTCTATATTTATTTCTGAATTATTTTAAAAACTTATCATTGTTTATGCGTCAAAGTAATTTTTATACGTACAAAAATTCATAATTACCGGTATCATGATGTATAGAAAAGAACATGTGAAATAATTCTTTAAAAATTAAAAATTATGCTGTCCATACTCATGGAAGTTATTCTGGTTTTTAATTGGTGAGCATAATAATGTGGCTCGACTATTATCTTTTAAATTAATCTTTTACTCATTATGAATGGCTGGTACAGAAAAGTACAACAGTGTAAATTAAAAAAACTGCGTGTAAAATTAGTATCTTACCTCTAGAGTAATTCATTATTAATATCCCAGTATTCAAGGTTATTACTTTGTGTAGTTGATTTATTACCGGTTTCCTTGTTTATTTTAATCTTTAATTAGTCCGTGGAATTTGCTTGTCACTGCTCTGCAGTCCTAATAAGGTAGTTCACTCGTGTTAACATTGAACTTCATGATTGATATGAAGTGATGTGGTGAACCTAACTTAACCTTATTTTCTGCATTGGATCACAAACATTTCAAGTTGGCTCTGTTCACATTTCGTCATTTAGGGTATTTCATTCAAAAACATTTTTTGTCATAGTTGTTATCTAAAAGGTCTTTATGTAAATCTGAATTTTGGAAAACTAATCCATAGATTTACTGAAAATAATTAGCTTCATTAGCCATTTGTTGATAATTATGCTCCTAGCAAGCATTTTGGAAATTTAAACTATTTATTTCAAGCTATTTATTAATTAGCAGCTATAAAGAACTGTTTATTCAGTTTCTACATAGCATGAAGTTATAAATTTTTAAGTCTTACTGTACGAGAGGAAAATTTGATATTTATCGATTCTTACAGCAAAAAGGGAGGAAGTTTGACGATGGGGGACTAAAAAAAAAAAACGAGACTTATAAATATTACACCATACAATATTGGTCTTTTGTATAATGCAGCATCATCAAAATTAAAACAGAGTGACTTTACTTTAAATAATTTTGATTTATACAGTATTTGGAATAATAAGACTGCCTGTGGACATGAATACACTCATCCAGTGATGAAAAAAGATACAAGACTAGATGGCAGAAACCACTTTGATTTTGGCAGATGATTTGGCAGACTTGAATCTTGTGTTGTATTCCTGTAAGCTAAATGGCATATGAGGTGCTACCTAAAATTTCCCGAAATGTACCTCTATAAAATATGGAACTTACCCGATCTTTTAATTTCCACCGTCACCTTCAAAGTAGTCTCCTTGGACCATCTATACATTGCTTCCAGTGATGTTCCCACTTCTGGAAACACTCCTGAAAGTTCCCAGGTTGGAGCTTGTTTAACACCTGCTGCGATTCCACTGGTTACTTCAATGGAGTCAAATCGCCGTCTTTTTAACTGCAGTTTCAATTTTTGGAAGCTGTAGAAATTGCAGGGGGCCAGGGAACAGTGGTCATGTTGTTTTTGTTGAAGTCCCTCACAATGAGCAATGTATGTACAGGAGCATGGTCGTGTTGGAGCAGCCAGTCTTTCTTCTTTCACATCTCTGGCCTTTACAACTCACGTTTTCCCTCAGTCATCTCAAAATGTCCCATATGACAGTCCAAGGTGATCACAAACATCGTGGATGGTCTGACTTTGGTCCTCTTGAGTCAGGTCACGCACTTTCGTGTTCATTTCCAGAGTTGTGCTTGTTGACGGTCGACCAGAATGCTTGTCATCTTCCACAGACTCCCGACCATCTTCGAACCACTTAAACCACTCAAATGTTTGTGTTTGGGCTAAAACTTGTTCACCAAAAGCCTCTTTTAACAGTCTGTGGGGTTCAGCTGCAGTTTTCTGAGCTTTAAGATCAAGAATCGCAACACGACCAACACAAAGTGACAAAAACAGCTCAAACTCAAAATCACGTGGACATAGGATGCTTGTTTTTTTTTTAAGATAGGTTTTCCTTAAATTTAGAAATACCTATTCACTAAAACCAAAATTACTTTGAGTTAGCCGGGATTAATTAAAAATTTGTTTGAGTTAATGAGTGAATTTTCTATCGAATTAAATGCTCTGGGGGATGGGACTTAGAATATCGTTTGAGGTAACCGGGAATTTGAGTTATCAGAGTTTGAGTTATTCGGGTTCGACTGTACCATTTATCGGCAAAATGAGTTATTCGGGTTCGACTGTACCATTTATCGGCAAAACTTCGTACCTCTTACGGTTCGGTCAGAAAACAATTTCGGGAAATTTTGGGTAGCACCTCGTATAGAAACGTTCTGAAGGAAATCTTGGAGTGAGGAACAGAAACGAGCAGAAATGTTTTAAGTGTTAAGGAGATTACTTTAACATGACATTTCTTTTCAAAGGCATTTGAAACAAACTAAAATCCTTTCGTAATGGTATTAAAATGCATAAAAAAAAATAAATATCATGATTGTAAATAAAACAATCAATCATAGAATTGATAAATAAACCAAATGACTTCATCTCACAAAGAAAACTAATAAAAAATACAACCTGTAAAGCCAGCGAAATCATAAACAAAACCATTCATTTGTTAAAATTTTTGGTCGATTGCAAGAAGAGAAGCACAAACACAATTTGGGGATACTTACAATTTGCCAAATAATTTTTGATGCTGACATCTTTCTGCTTGCATGCAAAGTCAAATTCCAAACTTGATTGGATGGGACAGCAACCATCTTTGCATTACTGCTGGCTTGATGCACTTATGATGATTAAGGAACAAGAGAACAGGAGATTAAGGTCATACCTGGGGAATAGGAGATTAAGGAAGAAGAAAGCAGATGAATAGATTAGCAAGTCATACAGGCTAAGTATATTCCTTTAATGGAAAATTAGCACAAACCCTTTTTCCAGGGAAAATCTTGGCTCGAACCAAGCTTGGAGGAGGAGAAAGAAGAGGTAAAGGGAAACCAGAGAGCTTTGGTCCAACCTAGACAGCTGGTCCTCCTTTTTGAAACTCAACATGGATTCCGTCAAATGGAATTTGATGCAGTACAAGAGAGCAACAGCATTCGTAATGAGCAGATTTGTTGCATATGATGAGCTTTTCCATTTGTTTTGTTTAGTAACAGAAACGTTTCATGTATGAACAAATGATGTTTTAATTTAAAAGTATGAAAGCATCATCAGACTAAAATTGTAGGAATAATAAAATGGATGAAAAAATTAAAATATCACCTCAGTTCAGCAACACAGAGGAACGACAAATATTTTGTTGAGCCAGAACCAATAAGCAGACTAACTTGGCTATTCTTGAGAACCCTCATTATCTGAAATTTACATCAGAAAACATTAATCCATCGATACAATCGATGTCTTTCACCAGATAGTTCTGAAGTCCCAAAGATGTTCAGTTGGATAAATCAAGAAGACTTAAGTCAAAGTTTCAGCACTTGCATTTGTTGTTGGTAGCATAAATTATTTATTTACACTATAACTTTACAAAAGTCGACTTTCGCCTTTCTTATGGCATCTTCAGTTGCAGTTATACATTTTACGGGGTGCGTATGCGGCCTTGAAAACCTTGAAAATGCTTGAATTTCATAATTTTTTTTCAAGGCCTTAAATATTCATGTTTTTTTTAAATGAACCTGGAAAATTCTTGAAAACCGACCATTTGCAGTTCATTCTTTAATTCACCGTTTCATAAAATTGTTGCTGTAGTCGCTAACGCTTCTGTTTTACTTTCGTTTTCTGTTTGCTGGATTCACTAATAATTCAAGGCATGCCAATAAAAAAAATTTTTCATTCGAAATATGGGTAAATGTTCATTCAACGAACTTTGGCTTAAAAATCCTGTCTATGCAAGTTGGATATCAAAAGATATTAATAACCGTCACATTGCAAAATATATTTTATGCTTGAAGAATGTGGATATTTTCAGTATGGGTGAATCTGCATTAAGGAGCCATATGAAAGGTAAAAAACATCGTTCGCTCTTCTAAAAACGTGATAAAAACAATACGCTTGATCAGCTGCTAGTGGATAAATCTAGTAAAGATATGCCAACAACTTCCGTCTCATCATTTGAGAGTTCGAATGAACCATAATGGCTCCATTAAACCAGGTTCCTTGAAACAAATTTCGACTATCATTAATTTTATCTTATATTCATTCATGACACACCATTCGAAGTCGTTTGATATATTACATGCCATATTTCATACTTCAACGTTGCAAATTCCTCGGGAGAAAAATGCGACGATCCAAAGCCGAAACACTTTGGGCATTAAAGGTAGTTAAAAGTCATTATTCCTATCGTTCATGTGCTGGTAACGATTATTATTTAAACTCACGTTTCCGGACAGTGTGATAGCAGAAAATTTCTCCTGCGGAGAAAAAAATGTGCCTACATCTGTTGCTTTGGCTTGGCTCCTTATTTTAAATCCCTTCTTGCCAGTAATATTAATCATGAAAATAAACATTTTGTAATTTAATTTATTGAGAGTTTAAACAAACTTACTCAAACAAAACAAAGTGATGTTCACGTTAGATTATGGGAAGATGGTAAAATCCAAACAAGATATTTTAGTTCAGTCTTCTTGGGACATGCAACAGCAGATAAAATGATGGAACTATTTCGACAATCTATTGAATGCCTGCCAACAAAAAATATTCTTCAATTATCAATGGATGGGCCGAATGTGAACTGGAAATTTTTTGATTTGTTTCAAGCTTCGATTTCTTCTGATTTTAATGTGTCACTTTTAAATGTTGGTAGTTGTGGCCTCCATATAATGAACAATTCATTTAGACATGGATCCATGGTTAGTGGATGGGGAATTGCAAAATTTCTTACAAGCATGTACAGATTATTCAAAGATTCTCCTGCAAGAAGAGAAGATTTTATAGATAAAATAGGTGCACCAAAAATGCCACTCAAATTTTGTCCACACAGATGGCTGGAAAATTCACCTGCTTGTGAGAGAGCTATTGAACTTTTGAAAAATACGATAATGAAATTAGCAAAAAAGTATTTTAAAATCCTAGCACTGCTTCCTTTGATGTAATACACAAATTCTTACAAGATCTTTTTACCATACCGAAGTTGCACTTTTTTAATTCAGTTGCTAACAGCTATTGCCATTTTTAAAAGGATATCAGGCAGATAAACCTTTGCTTCCATTTCTGGGTAAGGATATGGAGAAAATTATTAGAAGTTTAATGAATCGCTTTATTAAGAAGACTGTAATGGATGAAGCATTTTCAATTATACAGCTCTTTAACATAGATTTCA
Source organism: Rhysida immarginata (assembly GCA_023313115.1). NCBI lineage: Eukaryota > Metazoa > Arthropoda > Chilopoda > Scolopendromorpha > Scolopendridae > Rhysida > Rhysida immarginata. The sequence continues at coordinate 593,452 of JAHWFO010004153.1, read as the reverse complement.
ATGATAGCAATGTGTGTTGCCATTACAAAAGAATAGGAGGTATCGCGATATGCAGCTTCCTTACAGTGCTCAAGCTCTACCCATGCACAATAGAAATTTTTTCTCTTTCCTGTGGGCAGTGTGTCTCTTCGTAGTACATCCAAATACAGTTTTCTTTTATTTTCAGAAGGTGAAGGGAATGGATAAAAGTTGACGTTTTATGACTTAAGTTTTTCCTTTTTCTAGTATCTGAATTGTATCTATGAGTTACACACTGACAATTAAACATATTTCAAATGTAATAGCAGAACAGCATGTGCTACTCCTCCATTTTGAAATTCTGCCCACAATCACGTCATTAACTGCACACGGCGCATGCGCTGTGCATGAGCCGTCTGCTCTGAGGAGTGGGTTAGACAGGGAATCCGCATATCGCAATACCTCCTATTTTTTAAATTTTATTTTTAATTACATGTATTTAGTTTCAGAGCTAGTTGCAGAAAGAAAAAAGGCTCATCTTAAATACCAAATAATGAGGGGCGGCATAAAGGTAAAACCTGTCAGGTAGCCGCCCCCCACAGCAACAGAAATTATAAAATAAAACAAAATAATTAAATAAAAAAAACCATAAAAGAAAACCAAACAAAAAACCTAACACAAACAAAACAAATTAAGAAAAACAAGAGGAGAAGTCGTTAGGGGTAAGCAAGATAAGCCACATTACTAAACGTTTTTTGAACAAAAGAATAGAAGTAGAATTCAAAATTTCCGGGGGAATAAAAGACCAAACTTTTGGTCCCGTATATCTGATTTGCGCTCTCGCATAGTTTTTTGTAACTAAAGGTATTGTAGGTAAATGTTTATTGCGCATGGAGTAAAAAGAAGAAAAGTGTATGAAATCAGCAAAACAGGTGGATACAGTCAGTTTATGTTTAGATTTAAAAAAGTAAAGGGCAATTTGTTTAATAACAATACCCATAATTGGGAGAATCTTATAATTCTTCATCATATCCAAATAAACGGATGAACCGGAAAGATGGAAAATCGTTTTCAGTGCTCTACGTTGCAACCTCTGCAATAAATTCAAATCTGTGATATTACCTCGTCCCCAAAAAACAATTCCAAAACACAGCATAGAGTGTTATTAAGGCAAAATACAACAAAACCAAAATATCTCTGGGAAAAAATCTTACTAAACATAGAATCCCAATCCGTTGAGACAAACATTTAGCCAGTTCCTGGGTATGTTTCGAACATCCCAGATCCGCTGAAATCCATAACCCCAAATATTTAAAATATTCCAACGGATCTGCAAAGGAAGAGCTCTAACTATATTTTTTTAAACAACCTGTAACTTCAGATGGAGAGCAAGGGTTACCAAAAAAACTAGAGACAACATAATCATCATGAACAATCTACTTGGATCTACTGGATAAACCACTTGTGGTAATAGTGTGTGTAAAAATTCTTCCAACTTTACCTTTGAGACCTTCTCCAATCTTGAAAAAGGGGAAATCTTCGAAAATTTAGAAACCGTAATTGAATTCTTAATCACCTTCCAAGTTTCCTTTTTATTATCTTTCTAGGACCAAAATAAATTATTGAAGTATTATCGTGATATACTGGCCTTTAAAGCATTACGAGCTTTTTTATATCTATCATAATCACTAGCCTTTTTGTTATTGGTTTTCAAGCAGAAACAATAACAAAGAGTTTGATATCAAAGAATGTTAGTAAGCGGCAAGTTATGGATTTCCGAATACAATGCAGAACATTTTTACAAGAACTACTTTCAAAACTACTAGTTAAAAACCCCATGCAGTATTCTTTTGTTTGTCACCTGAAGTGTTTAGACCCCCAATTAATGGCCACAGATGGACATTCGTGTGGGAAAAATTTCAAATCAATTTTAACACTTATTGTAGATGCGCACCGCCTCCAGCTTGAAGAGTGTGACAGTGTGTTAAGGCAATTCCAAGAATTTGTAACTGGTGTAGCAAAAATAAACTCAGGTTTCATAAATTTTGATTCAACTGAAGAGGCATCAAGAATTGATGTATTTTTTAATGAATATATGTCTTCAAATCCATCCTTCAAACAGTTGTGGAATATTATTCAGTCTCTATTACTTTTATCACATGGACAAGCATCTGTGGAAAGAGGTTATTCGATAAATAAGGAACTTATTATTGTAAATATGCAGGAAAATTCTATTACATCTCAAAGGATTATATATGATCACATTTCATATGTTGGTGGGATTGAAAATGTTAATCTCTCCAAATCCCTCCTATTAAGTGTTGGAAGTGCCAGACAAAAATATATGGTTTATTTACAAATGAAATCAAAAGAGAAAACACATGTTTCAGTAGTCAAAAAAAGAAAGGCAATCCAAGATGATTTAGATCAAATGAAAAAGAAAAAAAAAGTATTGATAAAGATGTGGCAGTATTATTAAAATCTGCGGATGAAATGGCACAAAGGGCAGAAACCGAAAGAAATTTTGATTTTATTGTCAAATCCAATAGCTTAAGAAAATCGGCAGATGAGAAAATGGGATTAATAAAAGAATTGGATCGTGAAATAACAACTCAATACGATTTACTAAAAACGACTAACTGAAGGTAGCCTACATTTTTTTTCTTTATGAACATATACACTTATGAATAAAACAATTTTAAATTTACTATTTTTTTTTCCTAGGATTTTATAATGGAAAAATTGGAATGTTTCATTAAATATCTTTATATAATGTTATTAAAATGTGTTTTCATTTATCGTTAAAGAGTGACTATAGTCCTTGAATTTTATCATCATTTGTCCTGGAAAAGTCTTGAAAGTCCTTGAATTTTGTTTTTCACAAAGCGTACGCACCCTGATTTTAGCAAAGATTTAAAATTCTTAACAATGACAATTACGTCACAAAGAAGTAACATTTTTTTTCCTCATAACAATTATATAATAACTTCAAATAGTAAGTATATTATGAATGTTCAGTTGGATTGAGATCAGGTGACTATACTTAGGTGAAATGATCTCACTTATTTTCTAACACAAATTAGTTTAAGGCCAAACAAAAATGGTTCTCAGCAAAGGAGGCCTAGGCCCATCCCAGAAGACTAGCTCTGTTCCACTGGCACTATCTACCAACCCAAGGATGTTATTCTCAGCAGTTGAAGCCAAATGATGATCAGTGATGAGTGACTGTTATTCACATGTCTAATGTTGTTCTCCAATGCTGCAATTCTGATGACTGCTGATTTCAAGACTTGCTGTCTCTGCTTCCTGTCAGACGTTCCAGAGAAGGCGGTGAGATGAAGGGAAGCCAATGGGGCTTCTGTCTATTCCAAGAAGTTGGCCTTGCACTGGTGGCAGTATCTGGCAACATAAGGGCTTTGTTTTCAGTATTCAAAGCCATTCAGCAACAGATGACTACACTATGTAGGTCCAGATCTGTTCTTTCTGCATGTCCAGTACTCAAAGATGCTGACTTGATGATCTGATCTGCTTTTGGACATTAAGCTGGTTGGAAGATTCCTAGCTTAAACCCTGAGAGTTGACGAGAAAATATTGAATTTGCCAATGACCAGTTGAAACTAAGCCCTCGATAAGATCACCAAATTCGAAGAGGTGTATCTTATGTCACTCTTTGTTTCACATAAAGTCAGAAAACCCAAATAGGTCAATTAAGTGTATCTTAATTATGTTCAGAGCCCTGCGAATGAAATAACGCAATTATAACCTCATATAACTTTGTTTATTGAAGATCGTCAGTGTCTTTATGCCCAAACATTTGTAAAACACAAAAGAAGGACTTCTCAAGAAAAATTATATAAAGTTAAGGAAGCTAATTTTTCCCCCCAAATAAATATTTGGTGTATGTTAATTTACTTTTTCTACAGGGTGTAAATTATATGTAGGGTTATTTTTTTTTTTTGTTGGGCACTACTTGGAGGATTGTTTCCTAAGGACAAAATAAGACTGCATATGTTTCGAGAAAAATGACTTTGAAATTTGATGACGTCATGTTTTTTCGCAACACATGGGCTAATAATTCTGCTTCTATTCCAGGTATCTCCACAAAACTTGGACGGCTTCCAGGGAGTTCATATCCTGTTAATCATTCCAGTTTATGCTCATGCATGTCCATTAGTTTTGGAGATAGATATTGGATACACCTGAAACAAGGAAACTAGTATAATACAACAAAAGAATAACTCTGGCACAGAAAGTGGGTTACTTCACAATCTGTTACACCCCTCCTGTTATGCTATATAATCTGACAATAATATAACTCTTACTTGTTGCTATTTTGCTAGCCTTGAGAATGGTGTAATACCGAAACGTGCGTCGGCAATAAATATAATAGTATCTGTATCGTCATAGACTCTATTTATTTCAGTTAATAACTATACTAGGCCATGGACATCATAAATAGGATCATTAAATTTTCAAGTTTGTGAAGTAACCCATTTTCTGTGCCCGAGTTATTCTTTTGTTGTATTAGACTAGTTTCCTTGTTTCAGGTATATCAAGTGTCTATCTCCAAAACTAATGGACGTGCATGAGGATAAACTGGAATGATTAACAGGATATGAACTCCCCAGAAGCCGTCCAAGTTTTGTGGAGATACCTGGCATAGAAGCAGAATTATTAGCCCATGTGTTGTGAATAAATACTCGAGTAGTAAAGAAATAGAACTACTGTTAGATGAAGTACATAAGTGCTATACACTATATGATCAAAAATATCCGGACACCCCTCACAGATCATCGATTGGCCCAATGTCACATGATAATGACTTGCACATCATTTAAATAGCTTCCCACACCTTCAGACACAACTCTGCTTGGACATTGGCAAGAATGGGTCGTTCGGCAGAGCTCAGTGAGTTCCAACGTGGAACCATCGTTGGATGTCACCTATGCGGCAAGTCCGTGCGTGACATTTCCAGCCTTCTTCAGATACCCAAGTCAACAGTAGGCGATGTCATTATGAAATGGAAGACCCGGGGATCGACAACAGTTCAACAACGAACCGGTAGACCCAAGAAACTAACAGACAGAGACCGTCAAGTGCTTCGTCGTGTCACCCGCAGCAACCGGAAGTCCTCGGCGGAAAAAATTGCCACAGAGTTTCGAAACGCCTCTGCAAACGATGCCAGTACCGTGACAATTTGTCGGGAACTGCACACGATGGGGATTCCCTGGCCGTGCTGCTGCCCACAAGCCCCACATCAGCCGGGTCGACGCCAAGCGACGTCTGGAGTGGTGCAAAGCCCACAGAAACTGGACAATGGACCAATGGAAACGTGTAATGTGGACAGACGAATCTCGCTACACACTCTGGCAATCCGATGGACTAGTTTGGGTTTGGCGCATACCTGGAGAACGCTTCCTACCTGAGTGCACAGAGCCCACAGTCAAGTTCGGAGGAGGAGGAGTCATGGTGTGGAGCTCATTTTCATGGTACGGACTGGGCTAGCTCGTTCCTGTGCAAGGAATCATGAACTCCGACCGTTATCTGAATGTTTTGGACAACTGTGCACTTCCAACGTTGTGGCAATTTTTCGGAAACGGGCCATTTCTCTACCAACACGACAATGCTCCGTGCCACAAAGCGATGCGTGTACAGCAGTGGCTTGCGGACTCAGGGGTCGAAGAAATGGGTTGGCCGGCACAAAGTCCCGACCTCAATCCTATAGAGAGTCTGTGGGATGAATTGGAAAGACGCGTGCGGGCCAGATCACATCGGCCAACTTCTGTATCTGAACTGATTCTCGCTCTTCGGGAGGAATGGAGGAACATTCCGGAAAGTACCTACCAACATTTGGTGGAAAGTCTTCCCCGAAGGGTGGAAGCTGTGATTCGGGCAAAGGGATGTGATTCTTCTCTATTGATTTCCATGAAATCGTGGCTAGAGCGCAAACGTGCATGTGTCCGGATATTTGTGATCATATAGTGTACATTGTTTACATAAAGTTTACACATTTCTGTTAATTGGGCAGGATCAGATCATGGTTTCTCCTGAAACACATAATCTGTTATACTGGTACTTGGAAAATGTTTCATGCTATTAAAGATAAATTCTGCAGAAAAATTCAAAATTCTAATTTTATATGGTAATATTATTCAAAGGTAATGAAAGGATGTATGAAATGTTTTAAATTTAACCTAATACTTCATTAAGAAAAATGTCTTCAAAAATATCAAAATTGTTGTGCTCTCCATTGACCCTCCCAAGTTTGAGGTCATATTTGGAAGATGTTCTGAATGCTTTAGATTGTGCTGATGTTTAAATGTATAATTGGTAAAATGGCATGTGTTTCAGAGAATCAGTTGGTGCAATAAAATAATTAAGTGACAAGGACACGACTAACAAGGAAAGATGTGGCACTATGAACAGCACCTAGTGATGAACTGTGAAGCTTCCCACCTCCTCGAACTAGTGAACCATTGTTACATGGCACTTGGTGGCAGTGGGCATTCCACAATGATTTCAAGCATCTGTATGCATGAAGCATTACAGCGGTGATTTCATTGTTTTCGTAAAAACAGCTTTAATAGTGACTTACAGTCAGGTTACGAGAATACCACCGCGATCGTCAAATACTGTTAACTAACTAATATCTTTGTATCATGAGGTGTTACACAAATTTTGTCATTTGGTACCTTTCACAATACCATATCATTCCTTGTCCGTAATTTTTTGACCTATTTTTTTATAGTAACAATTGTTTCCTGTGGGTCTTGGAAGAGTGTATCATCTAAGCATTATGTCCCTAATTTCTTCTCTAGAGTGCTTTGAATAGAGATACTTCATTTTGAATCACCATGTATAGTCAAAGCGTAAGATCTAGAGCCCTGAGTGGATCAATCGATTAATAAAAGAAGGAAGTAACAAACTAAATTAACAATAAAAAAGGGAAGTTAATTCTCTCAGACAGGACTTATTACCATACTTCCACCATCCAATAATTATCACATGTATTCCCCCCCCCCCCTTTTATTGGTTAATCAATCATTCAACTTGGGGCTCTAGTTCTTATGGTTTCACTATACATTCATTCATTAAAAATTTGCATATTAAAATAATACTTTATCAAAACTTTATTTAATAATGCAGATTGCAGATGAATGCTTGGGAAAAAGAAGTTTATAGAGCTGAATTACAGCATAAATTACAGATTTTATTATCGACAATTAATTTTTTACGCAAGGATGTTCAACAGTTAAAAGAGGTTAGTGTTTGACTCTTCTGATTTTGTTTTGAATTATATGTAATATTTTTAAATTTAGTAATATAAAAATCTAAAATGAGTGATCACAAAAGTAAGCTAATCCCAACAGAATTTTTATCCTCTCCTTTTCTTTTAATACCTAAACAGGAAAATGGTTTATTTGAAACTAAAAACTCTTTCAGTAGATTGTTATAAGAGTTAACAGTATTTAAACTGATTTAGAGACGTACTTTCATTCCATTAGTCAACTATTCTTCATCATAAGTAAATGATCATTCCAATTCCAATGGAGTAGAAGTCACGCTTAAGAGGAAGTAAGAGAGGGAGGGAAAACTAAGGAGACAGAGAATTTAAAGATAGTTTGTTGCTCTGATTGAATTTGGTTATTTTAAAAGTAGTGTTTGTCTGTTATTGTTATTTTATGTATGTATAAGTTTTTGAAGATTTTTTATTTTTTGGGGGCCGTGAATGATGATTTTAGGAGATGGGGTTTCTTCTAATTTTCAAAATGTATGTTTATTATGTAGGATATATTCAGCAAATTTTTATTTGGTATCTATACTCTGTCCAATGAAAATTTGACTGGGTGTTTCTATTTAAATTTCTAATGTCAATTGTTAGACATTGTTAATTTTATTTTTCAACAACGTCTTAACAGTTGATATTGGAAATTTAAATGGACATGCCCAGTCAAACTTTCATTATACAGAGTATAGAATTTTTGAACAGCATGTTCTCTGAATCAAAATCTACTATAGTGGTATTTCGGAATTTGAACGCCCCAAAACTTGAACATCTTGGAATCTGGATGAAATTCTCGTAAATTTTGCCTCAGAACGTGAATGCCACCTTGGAAACCGAACGCTTGGCACTGGCCAACCACGTGCTATCATGCAGCACTGCCTACGCTTCAGTTGTGCTTATTTGTTTTTTTTTTTATGTTTTTCTATAAACAGTGAATTAGTTATAGCTGGTAAAAAGTGAAGTGTTGAAAAATGAAGTAAGAGAAAAAGCTGTAAATGCAACAATTGCAATTAAAAAAAAAAATTCTTCTCATTAAGCATGAAAATGGAATCTGTGTACAGTAAGCAGGATTCGCTCTAGGACCAAAAATCTACGAGTCAATTTTAGATTTCTTTTAACTCCCATACTTTTAAATGCATCCACAATCTCTTAAATTTAAACACGATAGTACATAACAAAATGAAGTGAGGTTAAAATCTGGTGTGAAGAATTTGGCCATGATAATCCAAATTTTAATGAGTAAACGCAAGTCAGTTTTTAGCAAAAATGCCCATTTAACGCATAGATTGCGAGTAAACGCGAATCTTGAGTATGTGAACTTCCTATGATGTTTGATATTCCCAAATCGACTATTTCTAAAATTATAAAAAATATTTTGTTACATGTACTATATTTACAGTATACTGTATTTAGGAAAATAAAATTTGATATTGTTATATCCTGGAACAGATTAATTTAGTTTCCATTATATTCAATAGACGATTTCACGTTAACATGATAATGAGATACGCGCATGCGCAATAGAACTTTCGGAGGGCAAGAAAATTAAAAACTGCTGCACAAAACTGCAAAATGCACCTAATAAAGCAGAAAACTAAATTTTTTTTTAGATTTCTCACAAATAAACACCAGTAAAATATTTTTATTCTTTATATGTATTATTAATTACTGTTATTGCACTAATCTAGCTGATTTTCTCACCTTGAAAAATTTGTAATCGTGCATCTCCTGCATCAGTATGCTGCTTAACGGCTCATCAAAAGCCTTGAATGTGGATGCATTGTCATTACCGAAGTATTTATAAATGTCTATAAATCCCAAGTTAGGCAGGTGATTTATTAACTTCATCGTTGATACTAATATCTCGAGAATTCTACTTCTTCAGGTGATATTCCCTACGAGGGAATTCTGCGCCATCACAGTGATACATAACGACTGCTCCGAGATGACAGGAGAAGATGGGTTTACGTGCCTTCCGAAGCACGATGGGGTACAAAGACAGAAATAATTGGTAGGGCTCCACTACTGGCAATCCCCCCCAGCTGCTGGGGCATCCTGCTTTGGTCCAGTGCACGGGTCACACGTAACTGTGTTACCTCGATCCTGGCCCCAGAAGCAATACTGTACATCCAATGGCTGAAAAAGGTTGCTTAACTTCACTGAACAGCGAACTGATCATTGAGACAACTAGGCCACGACCACCCCCTATCTGGAGATGATTGGTTTGGTTTGGTTGATATTAACGTCCTTTTCAACTGCTGTGGTCATTTCAAGATGGCGTCATAGGAGGCTTATTAACGTCCTTTTCAACTGCTGTGGTCATTTCAGGACCGCATTATAGGGGCCGCAAATTTTGCCTCGCAAGGGTTCTTTAACGCAGCCGGCAAACGACTACACGGGACCAACGGTTTTACTTCCCTTCCAAAGGAAGTGCGTGATCTCAGGATTTTCCCCCTGAAAAAAATTCTCGTTTTCCTCGGCCGGGATCGAACCCGCGTCTTCAGGCATCAGAGGCGATCACTCAACCACTGAGCCACCAAGGCCGATATCTGGAGATGAATGATAGCAGCATTATCTGCTGTAGCATTATCTACTCTCTACAACCTGGTTGCAATCACGTTTTCTTTTTTTAACTCCAATATTTTTTTAATTAGAATCATTTTTATACATTTTTTTAATGTATAATTTGTACTTCCTTGCCTTCTTTAGTTTTATTAAATCTTTCTCTTGAAAAACAAACGTATTTTTGTCGTTGTTAGACATAATGCTAGCGCTTGTGATGCATTGGTTATCCAATCTTTCTCTGCGCTTTGCCCTCTGGAAGCAGAACAGCGCATGCACCAGTGACGTCGTGCTCCTTACTGTGAAAGGGTCTATGGGAAGAATTGCTTTGGAACTCGAACGGTTTAGAAAAAGATCGCTGTCTCGGAATGGATTATGTTCAAATTGCAAGGCATCACTGTATTTACAACTTGACCATACTTCTCTGTAAAGAAATACAGAGATAATTATCTTGATAATAAGCTTAAGACCGAAATATATTTCAACCTTGAAATTATACTTACTATTATTTAAATTATTTTCATATATCAAATTTTTAAAAAATTACAAAATTAAATCCTGTACCAACTTCTGTTAGTTTTTTATACATGTCTCCATTGACATAAAAAAAATGGAAGATATAAATCATTTTTATCTGAAATGAAATGTGTAATTCTTTTATCCCTTGAAATACAGGCTTCTTGAATTGTTGCACAGTCAGCTAATTAAATGTTAATTTACTTAGGACACTCATGTCATGAGTGACTTAAATTTATGTAAGTTCAGTGTCAGATTTAGGTTTTCCTGGGGCCCTAAGCTATTGAAAATTATGGGGGCCTTTAGTCTTTATATGGGACTTAAGCTATATTCTGTTTTGTCGGCCCCCCCCCCCCCCCCCTTTTAAGCTAAATAGAGCATTGGGCCTCATGCTTATTTAGCTTCTATGCAATTCCAGTCCTGTGAATGTTGCATCATTTATAAATCACTGTAAGTAATGAACACAAATCCTTTCTCTACACATTTTATTTAATTGATTAAGTAAAATTTCATTAATGTTTTTAATGTGAAAAATTAATCTGTTGATTTCCCATTTAAGATACACTGAAAAAAGTGAGAGATAAACTGCAGTACTGAAAAATCTCTAATAAAGTGATTACAGAGTTGAATCTCTAATCCACAAATAAGGACAAGACACGAAACACAAGGGGAAATCAAAAAGTAATTGAGTAAATTTTTCACAGCAAAACCGTCTGGTTTTTACAAAAATCTTTATATACACTTTGAAAAGTATGTAATTCTCCATCACCCCGGGAGATTGCAGGCATGTACGCTTTCTGCATGCAGAGCTATAGCTGTTCCAAAATAGCAGGTAAGCTGGAGACATTCAAGACTTTGGAAATCCGGAGTGTTGTTAGGTATCTGTGGTCAAAGGGACAAAAGCCTTCTGAAATCCATCGTGATTTGTGTGCAACGTACGGTGACACGTGCATGATGTTGACAAATGTATGCAACTGGTGTGCCAAGTTCACAGCGGGGCACGAAAGTATCCTTGATGAACCATGTTCTGGACGGCCATGCACATCTGGTACGCAGGAAAAAATTGATGCTGGGTAACGATCCAAGAACTAGAAGTGGAGAATTCATATGGAGCTGCACAACATATCATCCACGAAGACCTTAAGAAAATGTCAGCAATGTGGGTTCCTAGGCAGCTCACACCAGTGCACATGGAAAACCGCATGGCATACAGTTTGGAGCATTTGCTTAGGTACCACAAGGAGGGACCCCCATTCTTTGAGCACATTGTCACCGGAGATGAATAGTCGGCGTTTCATTACATCCCCAAAACGAAGCGACAGAGTATGGTGTAGAAACACAAAAAGTCTCCCTCTCCAAAAAAATTCAAGACAGCACCTTCCACAGGAAAGGTCATGGTTACTATTTTCTGGGTCAGCCAAGGTGTTCTTGCTGATTTTCTGAAATCTGGTCAGAGGAGAAACTGTGAATGCTGCTGTTTATTCTGCCACATTGGATCAGCTATGAGCTGCTCTGCACCAAAAGCATCTGCAGAAGGCTATTGTCGAGGTCATCATTCTGCATGGCAATGCACGTCCCCTAGTTATATCAATGTCGCAAAAACTTCAGTCCTGGAATTAGAAAGTGCTACACCATCCAGCCTACAATCCAGATTTGGTGCCCTCGAACTTTCACCTGTTCGGACCTCTAATGCAACACCTTGCTGGCACACACGACAATGAGGTAAAACAGTTGTGCGGTCATGGCTTCACTCCCAGCCGTACGAATTCTACGCTATGGGCATGGAAAAGTTTGTCTCTTGTTGGGACAAATGCTTACATGTGAATGGTTGTTATGATGAGAAGTAGATCAATGTTCATCAATTAAAATGTATATAACAATTTTTGCAAATACATGATGGTTTTGCTATGAAAAAATTACTTTTTGATTTCCCTTCATAACAGATACCATAAGTATTCTACTATAATGCCAAAAATTTTGACCTGAAAAACCACCTAAATTTGTGGGATCGCATTATACATGAGGGAAAAATTAGCACTACAACATCTGGGGAGGGGGGGTGGTCTGACTAACTTCAAACGAAAATAGCATTTAACATTGAATATAATAATATAATAGAGTGCATTATACAGTATATTTATTTGTTTTTTCCCTCAATTTCCCATCCACTTTTCCGTAACCAAAAGCTAACTTGGAAGGGGTGGTTGATTTCAAACAAACTTCGACCTGACGAATTTCAAGCGAAACTAGCATATAATAATGTATTTAAAATAATGGCATATTACAGTGCATTATATAGTATATACAATTTATAAATCCCTTTTTTTTCTCAATTTTTCATTTCCAAAAGCTAATGCAAAAGTGAATTCTCAAAAACAAGGTGGTGACGCCATTGGCAAAAAAATCGCTGTGATCACGTTTTATTTATTATAACTTCTCTTGCTGCCATTTATTGATAATAATTGAACAATATAGGCATGGCATTTGTAACATTAAAGGTGAAAAGTGAAAGAAATTTTCGAACAGTAAAATTTTTAACAGCCACGTTTTATTAAGTTCAACTGGATGTTTATTACAGTACTTAATGCATGAATACATAATGTGTACTTTAAAAATTTCAAAAAAATGAACATACAATAAAAGTACATGTAATCTACTGTAGTTTTTTTTGTTTTTTTGTCTTCAAAATTAAATAACCTTTTATTATTTTTAAATAAACCACCATCTGTACTGTATTAAGGAACTTTTTGAAGAATCAGGAGATAATGAGTCAGATTTTGAAGTTTTTTTTAATTTTTTAGGTCCAAATTATACAGGGTGATTATTATTAAAGTTTAAGTTTCAAAACGCTATAAAAAAGAACCACTTAGTAGAATGACGTCCAATTGGAATTGAATGTTATTGAAGAAGGGGGAAAGCTTGTGGCATAAGAAAAAAAAGTAGGTCCAAATTTTAGCAACAGATGGTGCTGTAAAGTCAGAATTTTGACTACAAATGACAAATGAATCGTAAAACAAAGGCTAAGGTGTAAGTTACACATTAAACCAACTGTACTGTTCAGTGTGCAAAGCATCCATCAATTCGGTTTTTTAAATTGCAGGAGACTGGCGCAAAACATGTTCAATATGCTGTCCAGTGTCCTGTGCAACAAGTTGAAATCGAGAAACAGCATGTTCCACAACTGATCGAAGTGTCTCCGCGTCACGTTCAAAATGTGTTGCGCAATGCGTGCCTTCAATTCTGCTAAGTTTGCAATCGGAGCACTCAACACAACATCTTTCAGATAACCCCACAGCCAGAAGTCACACGGATTAAGATCAGGTGATCGGGGCGGCCAGGCTGTAGGGAAATGACGGCTGATAATTCTAGCATTTCCGAAATGCCTCAGCAGCTGCTTCACTGGATTTGCAATGTGTGGAGGAGCGCATGACAGGTATTTTCATTTACATATTCTGACGCTTACAGTGCCATCTGTTGCTAAAATTTGGACCTACTTTTTTTTCTTATGCCATAAGCTTTCCCCCCTCTTCAATAACATTCCGTTCCAATTGGACGTCATTCTACTAAGTGGTTCTTTTTTTATAGCGTTTTGAAACTTAAACTTTAATTATGATCACCCTGTACATTTTTCAAATCATAAAAAATAGAGTTTTTCTTTACATTCTTGCTTATTTTATTTCTCATAAGTTAGCGACGAATCAAAAAATGGGGATCGCATTATATAAGAGGGTAAAATTTTTACTGGTTTTTTTTTTTTTTTTTGGCTCTGAAAATGGGATCGCATTATAGTAGAATACTTACAGAAAGTGCAAGATGAGCACAAAATACTCCCTGATTTCAAGACATTAGCATGAGGATAAGTGGAGCATCTTGTATGACCTCTTTCTGTTCCGTGGTTCTAACATTATTGTACCTTTCTAGGGTATTTTGGAGGGAAAAGCACATGCTAGTTTTCCATCTGCATCCATATTTTCTGAACTAGACAGGGTTGCATTTAGCAAAATGAAAGGGTAGGAAAGTGAACTATAATTAGGGCCAAGTCAGAGATACAAGCGCACATTACAATGATTACTTTAAATAAATCCAGCGATAAAGGGCAGGGCGTCACACCATTCTGTTTCCACCTAGATGCGACACTGCTAGGGACTACTCTGTATGGATGTGTACTCACATTGTGCATGATCTATGTTTGTCCATTTCATGTTGGATACAAGCTGCAATTCAGGCTAATGGTTGTCCAATTCCCTACTAATGAAGATTAGTATTGGTTCACAGCTATAATTTAAACATCTATAGTTCCTTTGTCACTTGTTTATCATTCTTTTTAGAATGTCTTTAGAAACTTCACATTTCTATGTGTTTGGTTGGGTCAAACTTTCAATATATAAGGTGAAATGAAATAATAAGTGAAAGGAAAGATTCCACGACCTGGGATCAAACCAGGGACCATGCTTTACCATATCGTTGCCCTAACCAACTGAACATCTGCGGACAAGCTGACAGCTACACTATATAGATGTGTTTTATGGACTTACAAGAAGTTATATGGTAGCCAGCTGTCAGCACTGGTTTTTTTCCTAGAGCATGATAGTTTAAGTAAATCTAGAGCAGTGACATGTTGAGCTGTGCTCCTTGATTTGATTCCAGGTCACGGAATTTTTCCCTTTCATCATTCCACCTTATTTGTTAGGAGCTTTAGCTAAAAGCTGTTTATATGAATGCATGCTTTGTCTGTACGTTTATCCGTTCACCGTTTGCACTATAACTTGAAAACAGATTAACTTTTTCAAATTCTGTTTTTAACAGATATGACCATCAAGGTCTTAGATCAGCTGTATCAACTTTATTAGGCTTTTTCGTGGACCCCTTCAAGTTGATTGCATGTGCTAAATCATTTACCGTAAAGAATACCAAGATTGTGTCCAAATGGGTGAGACTTCTGTACCACAACGCTGCCAGCACATTCTGCACATGAGACCATGCACGTTGCGATGGACCTGGGGTTCGACATACTACTCTAACCGCCATATTCACCCAACCTGGCCCCAAGCGACTTCTTCCTCTTCCCTCACCCGAAGAACCCACTTCGTGGGTGGCATTTCCAAAATAACGATGAGGTGGAACAGTTCCTTAACAGCCAAAAGGAGGACTTCTATAAAAGTGGCTTCCAGCAAGTCATCCATCGTTGGAAAAAGTGTGTGGTCTTGGGAGGTGCACATGTGTAGAAGGACTGATGCTACCACTGTGCAATTTCACCCCATCTCTGTCGTCCGGCTGATTGTAATGACTTTATAACCGCCCCTTGTAATGTGTAGATTTTACAGCTGATAAACTCATTACGTGGTAAAATAATAAATTATATTCTCCTTTTTAATGTAAAATGCGATAAATAAAAATGAAAGAATAAAAAAGAAGTCACCAATCTTGATTTATGCTGTTATGAAGTCTTGAAAATGGAGGCAGGAGTTCATTATGAAGGTCTTGAGGATAAACTCTTGAAGAGAGTTTTAAAACAGGGAAAAAATGAAGGTCTTGTAGGAAAGTCTTGAGGAAATTCTTAAAGAGAGTTGCAAGCCAGGGAAGAAGAAGATAAAGGTACCAGTGGATTTGCGTGATAGATAGCAGACCTGATTGACAAAGTTGAGATGAAACGATGGAGAATCTGGGGAGGCCGAAAGCAATTCTAATGAACCATTTTTGAGTTCTATGAAGAGTAGATAGATTAGATTGAAAAGGTAGAAAGCTCACTATTATTTAAATATGTTAATGAAGAACATAAATTATATTTTCGTTTCTTTAATTAACATTATATAATCCCTTGAAATATTCTATGTATATGTTACTGTATTTAATTAAATTAATATTGAATTTTCAAATTAATCTATCATTCAGTATACAGGTTTATTCAAAATTATGAACCGATTTTATGAAGCTTTATTTTATTAAGAAAATACAGGTGGATCCTTGTTATTAACGAACTCCTTTATTTAACGAATTATTTTTGAAGTCCCTGCCATTTGTAACTGATTTAATGTAAAAAGAACCTCGTTGTAATGAAATTCAATATAACAAACTCCTCATTACAACGAACAAAAATTTTTGGTACTTGCAGTAATCGTAACTGTTTGTTGGAAAGAATTTTCACAAAGCATGGAAAGAGAGAAATCGATCAAAAGAAAATGTTCCTGATTTAATTTTCCGGCAAAATTAATGGCATTAAGGCACAAATTGCAACAACTGTTTGCAAAAGTTAAAAAAGAAAGCAAAAAAAGCATACAACTCTATTGTAATATTTTAGAAAATTTTTAGATGGATTTTATTTTTGTTTTTTTATCTCTGTTATAACAAATTTTTGTTATAACGAACTATAGAGTGTGCTGCTTAATGTGATCACTTTGGGATCAAGCCAAATTGATAACAATAACCGACTGATAACAATAGCTGAAGTTGAAAAAAGATGCAAAAGTGGGGAAAAATAGGCATTGTGGGAACATTACATTACACAGTATAGTCTTTAAAAGTGAGACTTATAAGATTGACTAGCTGATTTGCCTGGCATTGCTCGGGCTGTTTGTTTGATGAAATTTTGCAACATCTGAATTTGAATATAAACGAAAAAGCCTTAATAAAGTATATATTCACTTTGGAAAAACAAAAAGAATTCTTTTAAATGATCGCACTGCAATTTTGTGTCCAATTGGGTTCACCCAGGAAAATTCGACATTGCATCCTTAACATTTTAAAATATCAAAGAAAGGCTATGAGTATTGAATTTATTTCTGCCTATATTAAAAAATACTTGATAATAGATGGATTGAGAAAGTTAAGGAACTCTTTTTACAGCCTCATCAGCATCTCTCATCAACATGTAACGTTTCAATAGAGTAGTTTTCAGTCATAGAGTGTGGAATCATGTCCTGAAGTGGTTGTTTATATTGATAGTATCAGTTTTAGCAGCAAGGATTGGCGTCTCACACAATCAGTTGAGATCTTAAGAATTTTCTAATATGTTTAGATAAACATTATTTATAACTTCTCTAAAGAAAGCTACTCTATCTATAACTTCTCTAAAGGAATTTACTAAATTGCAAAAGCCATATGATAAATAAGTTGTATTCTCTTATTTGTTTTAGAATAATTTCTTACATTTCTCCAAAGATTTTAATAAAAAAGAAATAATAACGATTTTTTATTTATTTATTTATTTATTTATTTATTTATTTATTTATTTATTTATTTATTTATTACTTTTTGTAACTATCCCCCTTAAAATGTGAATCATTAAGGCAAGCATCGTACCTGACAAAAAAGAGAGGCCCTAGCCAACACCACCTAAAGAGAAAGCCTGAGCGCGGAAACGTCATACATTGTTACATCATGATACGAAGTCATAATTTAGGACTTATTATTGGTAGAAATGCGATTAAAGATGACTTTTTATGATGATGTAACAATATATGACGTTTCCGTGCTCAGGCCTTGTCTTTAGGTGGTGTTGCCCTAGCACGGAAAAGTCACCTCATCTTTCT
>JAHWFO010004153.1:541120-575592 GCA_023313115.1 Rhysida immarginata | reverse complement strand
AATCCAAGATGGAAACAATGAATATTACATTGTTGCTTGGACTAAGATGGTCAGGTGACTTTTCAGTGCCAGGGCGTGTCTTTTTCGTCGGCTGCGGCATGTATTAATATCATCAACCATTATTTCACTCAGCCGATTGTTGACGCAAACACCACGGGCTGATTATTCACACATACAAGGAAACAAATATAAACCAAGTCTATTTCATGTATATAGACATAAAGATTATTAATTTCTACGTCTTTAAGAGACTTAACTCCAGTTTTAGATTTTTTCCATCATTGTGGTAGTATTACACGGCTGTGTGTTAAATTTTAACTTTAAAGCTTACTTCTAAGTTGCCTTTTAAAACCGGACAAACATACTTACATTGCCTTTTATATTTATAGATTATAAAACTGTACAATAAATAAGAATATACTCATATTTGTAGTACATGTAATATAAAAAATTTTTTTATTTTCTGTATCTTGAAAGAGTTATGAAACTAAAAACATATATGAAACTAAAAAGTTATTAATTGTTGATTGCCTGTTGGTTTTCGTCAGTTTATCAATATACCTGTCATACTGATAGTGCAACATAATCTGCTTTTCGTAAAATATTAAAGAGCTTTATGGATTTCCATAGTAATTGGAGAAATCGTACATTCCTCTTCATTCTCCGGCAGCTCGTTCCGCTCTTCAGATCCAGACTCTCTGGAGGTAACAAATTTGCAGATTTGGTTTTCAGTAACCTTATCTACGCTATCCAATTGCTATCATCATCAATTTGGGGACATTCTTTAATTAACCATTTTCCTGCAGCAGAAACATTTGCTTCCCTCTGTTCACCGCATGTGCACTTGTAAACACTGTTCTCAAGTTTTTTCCAGCGGTGGAACCATCCAACTCTCGCAACAAAATTAGTATTTCCCATTTTGGTCGCAAGTTCTTCGGCTTTCTGTTTCATTAACTGGGCATTCACACTGGCATCTCTTCCACGAACGCCTGTAAACAACATTTTCAACACCTTTTCCACCTGTTGATTCTTTCCCTTCTTATTTCTAAGGCTATTTACATTCTTTTTGAATAACCCTGTATAATGGAATTTTTATTTTTTAAATGTATTTGACAAAAAATAAAAAGATTAAGTAAAGAAATATTACAGTATTGGATATTCTTTTTTTAAATAATTAAAACATTAAAAGTTTAAACACATTTTCTAAATGACTTTTATTATTTTTATTGTTTGACAATGAAAAAAAATTTTAGTTTAAAGCATTACATTAGTTTGTTGATTTTAAAGAATTTTTTAATATTTTTTAGGATGTGAGAAAATGTGAATTGGAAATAAAATGGTCTAAAGATGTACCTTCAGTTAAAAATCAAATGCAGACTATTGCAGATGAACTTAAACTGCATTCTATTGAAAGTAAGGGTTTGATTAAAACAGTGTTACATTATTAATATGATATAAAATATTAAATTAATAAGTGTTATATGTTAAAACTAGCAATATTATGAGAAGTTGCTTTTTAATTACCTTCTTACTTTATAACAAAATTATTAAATTTGAATTGACCTCACAAAATTGGCAGAGTTAATCATTTTTATGCATTCAATTTCGACTTGAAAGAAGATTTTTACCCACTCATAATAACCTAATACGTTGTTTACTGTTAATAAATGCATGAAGTTTAATTCTTATAGATGATTAAATAAAGCTGCTAACTCTAAATTAGTTCACATCGTCATCTTATTAATCATTTCCATAGTGTATAATATTCACATATCATCTTCAGTGCTCCCACTAGAATTGACAGAGCGCAGGGTGACAGTTGCAGCAAGAGGGCATCATGCAGTGTCAAGGCATTTCATAGGGAAGGGAGGCGAGAGGCAGGGGCAATGCTCAAAGTGGAATGAAATTATATGTGTAGACCCATTATATTAGGAAATCAATACTTTATTCCTTAATAAAACATAAATACAAAATATAAGGCAATTCTCCTATGAAGCATTTCTTCTATGTTTAATTTTAAACCATTCTTTTACTGCAAATGGTAAAATTTCATTAAATAAATCTATATTACAGTTTAATTTTAATACATAAAATATGTTTGAATGTTTCCTCTTTCAGTGAATTTCTGTGGGTTGTTTTTATTAATTTAATTTGAGAGAAAACTCTTTCCACTGCCGCAGTACTTAATGGAATGACAGTAACAGTAGCATATATTTTTGCTAAACTAGGAACGAGATTTATTAATCCGTTTCACATGTTTAGATCCATAAAATAGATCTGACGATCGCTTTTAACGATCTGTCTTCCATTTTTAAGTTTTGTATTACGGTTAGAAAACTTGCCACTTGTTTAGGAGCCGTTCTTTCTTCTGCAAAATGTTTTGCTATTCCTTGTATATCTGACATCCCATAAATGAAACGGGATATTTTCAAGATCAGCCATATCCAAAAGTGAAAGATGTTCAATAATGCTCACATCTACACTGATTGGAAGAAAGTAATTGGACACCCATTCACCTGGCAAAAAATGGACCTTTCCGCTACCACACGTGTCACTACTGTATGGAAATGCAAAGATAGTCATCAGACAACACCATTGACTCTAACTGAAGCATCATGCCGCGACAGGCGGAGCTGACAGAGTTCGAAAAAGGTGTCCTGGTTGGAATGTCGCTCCAAGGCGCATCCATACGAGAGATTGCCACCAGCTGGAACCATCCGAAATCAACAGTGGTGTATGTGCTGAAGAAGTACAGGACCAATGGACATTGTACGAATGCACCAAGGCCTGGTCGTCCACCCGCATTGACCGACAGGGACCGTTGGGTGCTGCAGCGGGAGATACGGAGGAACCGACGTTCGATGATGACCACCATCGCCAGGGAATTCCAGCAGGCATCTGGATGTCACGTATCCACCAAGACCCTCCGAAAGGAGGCCCACATGCTGGGCTATCACGGCAGAACAGCAGCCCACAAGCCGCTAGTCACACCGGCGAACAAAACGAACAGCCTGCAATGGGCCAGGGAACGTAAAGATAGGACCGTTGAGAACAGGAAACGTGTTCTCTGGAGGGATGAATCCCGCTTCACATTGTTTCGATCGGATGGCAGAGTTTGGGTGTGGTGTTTACCTGGAGAACGGCTCCTTCCTGAGTGTATCATACCAACAGTGAAGTTCGGCAGCGGAGGAATTATGGTGTGGGGCTGTTTTTCGTTGTATGGCTTAGGCTCGGTAGAGAAGGTGGAAGGCACCATGAGGGCTACGGACTACACTACCATCCTGGACAATTCCGTTCTCCCAACCCTTTGGCAAACCTACGGTCTAGAGCCATGCCTATACCAAGACGACAGTGCCAGGCCACATGTTGCAGCTCATACCCTACACTGGTATGCCGATAATAATGTTGAACGCATGCAGTGACCAGCCCAGAGCCCCGACCTGAATCCCATCGAACATCTGTGAGATGAAGTCGAGCGTCGGTTGAGGGGTAGTAGCCCACTCCCCAAAACACTACCTGGACTGTGGACGGCTGTACGAGGCATTTGGCAGGAGATTCCTTTGGGGGTCGTACGTACTCTTGTGGAAAGCAAGCCCCGGAGAGTGGCCACCGTGATTGCAGCCAGAGGGGGCCGACAGGATATTAGCTTCATTATTTTACACACGTTGTATTGTATGGTGTATATATTTATAATTTCATATCGTCCATTTTACAATACAATTTTTATTATTGTTTAGATAGATATATTTCGTCCTTTCGGACATCATCAGTATTTTACAGTTGAGATGTTTAAATGTCTTACAATGGTATTCTTATTTAAATTTTGAACAATGTTTCTTCTAATCATTGTTTTTTGGTTATATTGTTGTCATTATTATTAGTATTTATCTTATATTGTAGTTTTATTAATATAAAGTACAGTATTATCTTATTTTATGAATATATGTTTAATTACTGAAGGAGGAGAAAATAAAAGAACTATTAAACAAAAACAAAAGAATACAAGAACTATGTAATTAAACATATATTCATAAAATAAGATAATACTGTACTTTATATTAATAAAACTACAATATATAAGATAAATACTAATAATAATGACAACAATATAACCAAAAAACAATGATTAGAAGAAACATTGTTCAAAATTTAAATAAGAATACCATTGTAAGACATTTAAACATCTCAACTGTAAAATACTGATGATGTCCGAAAGGACGAAATATATCTATCTAAACAATAATAAAAATTGTATTGTAAAATGGATGATATGAAATTATAAATAGGATATTAGCTGTTATCAATAAAAGCAAATAAATGCATTTACTTTCTTCCAATCAATGTATATATCTAGAAAAATATGTTTGAAAACTATTTAACCATTGTAAATAAAATATCTACTTAAATGTGAAAATAATTTATCTAAAGCAATGTTTTTGGGAACGAGCGCATTATGTGTCGTGGCAGGGCGCAGCACCCTCCTAAAATAGGCTACCGGGAGCACTGATCTTCAATGTTAAAAAGCCTAGGCCAATAGAATCATACTCCTTAATCTCTTCAAAATTGCACTCTTAAGCTATATCCTAACATTAATAATTACAAAGGTCCGTAAAAATCATAGAGGAGAAATAAGATGGAGAGAGCATTCGCTTGCAGTGCGCGATTTTAGATGCCAGCATCGAGGCAAACTAACCAACTGCGATTTGGGGACGGATGAGAGTGAAGTGACGCTGTTTACAATGCAAAGACTGTGTCATTTAGCATTGTTAGGAATACAATTCTCCATAAGATGAACTGTTGTTGCGAGCAGTGGCGAAGGAAATAATGAGTGTGCACACTATCCTATTCCTACTCTATGGTGACCATTAGAATTTAGCGTGAATTTATTTTGAGCTCATGGCATTAGTATTTTGTACATAACCACTTGAAGTATGTACGTTCGAATTTAGTGCATCAAAATAAAATTAGTTACATGACTAAAAATATTTTTAGTAACGATTAAAGACTTGTTAACCTGTGTCTTCGTGTCTAATTTCTTATACGAATATTGCATAGAGAGCCATTCCATGCTGGTGTTGACCTTTTGAACTAATTTTTTTTTTTGGTGGGTATGAACTTCCCATGCCCTCTTGTATAATATTACCAATTATTATACAGTAATACTTTTGGTCCAGTAGTTTTTGTTTTTTTATGGCCATGTCAAAATGTAACTTTAATTATAAAGACTCTGTATTTCAGAACATATTATAATTTAAGCACAAGCTTCCGAATTAGAATCGGCCTCAGTGGCTCAGGAGTTGCGTGATCACCTCTGATGCCTAAGGACGTGGGTTCGACCCCGGCCGAGGACGATGAAGATTTTTTTCAGGAGGAAAATCCTGAGATCACGCACTTCCTTCGGAAGGGAAGTAAAGCCGTTGGTCCCGTATAGTCGTTTGCCGGCTGCACATTAAAGAACCCTTGCGAGGCAAAATTTGCGGCCCCTATAACACCGTCCTGAAATAACCATAGTAGTTGAAAAGGACGTTAATACCAAACAAACCAAACCATCCTAATTAGAACAATAAGTGAATTTTCAAGAATAAGCATAGAGAAGCATAACATTGTCTATATGATAATAAAATTTAAAAAGTAAAATTTAAATAAGTGATAATGGTGATGAAATTTACTGTATTATGGATTCCAATCTCACTTTTAATACATTTTAAAAACTCCTAGTAAATCACAGAAAATAATGGAAGCTCCAGCAAACGGATTAGCGAAGGAAGTAAAATTATATAACAAAGTTCAATTTCAGTGAATGAATTCGTCATTGATTCCTTCCTGCCTGCATACCGATCATTTCTTTTGGTTTTTTCTTTCTCATTCGTGAATGATGAATTCATGCTTCGAACAGTTTTTTCTTACATGGAAACAAATGAAAAGTAGCTTCATCTCTTCCATATCAGCTGACGCATAGAAGACCACAGCAACTTTTAATCATTTTAACAATTAATCCATGTGACTAACACAATCATGTAAGGGGCAATTGAGTGTTTTCCTCTCTACAGTGTCCATCTTGAAAAAAAAAGATGTCAATGGGAAGCATGTGAAATCGGTCAATTCACAATTTAAATTTACTTAATTTTAAGGGTGTTATTTAATTAAGAGTCTTTATTTTTTCATGTATAATATTAGTACTGACAAATATATAAATCACTGAATTCATCCAAGCATTTTCTAATTTCAGATATAATTATTTCACTGTGTAAAACTAGAGCCAAGCTAAAGCAGGAAATAGCATGTTATAAGTGAAAATTTTTATTTTTGTATATGGTAAGTTTGCCTTCAATTAACCATCCATATGTAAGTTTGTGACAGTTTATTTTTAGAATTTAAATTTTTAATTGCATATGTGTTAATGTTAAGCAATTTATCTACGAGGGCTATTTTTTTTCAATCTTTGATGGGGCATAAAATAAAGACAAGCGTGAATAATATGATTTTATTACTAGAGTCAAATACAATCAAAGTTACTTTTTTATAGTCATCTTAAAGATTAAGATATTTGTCATACTGGTGGACAAGTTTTCCAATATCCTCTTCATAGAAGTTTCTGCCAGCATGTTGAGATTGGTCTCCACAGATTGGTCTTCTTAAAGCTCTTCGTTGGTGGGGAGGTGCTATCCTCCCAAACCTTCTTTCAGCTCTTGAAAAAGATAAAAGTCACTCGGAACAGGGCTGACTGCGGGATGATCAAACACTTTTCATTGAAATTGCTCAAGAAGCTATTGGATTACCAGAAGACTGCGCTTGAGTGTTGTCATGAATCAAAACGATTCCAGAAGACTGCATGCCTCTTCTTTTGTTCTGAATGGCTCGCCGCAGGTGATGTAATGCCTGACAATACAAGTCTGTAGTGATCATGGTCCCTGGCTCCATAAACTCCACAAGCAGCACACCTTTCTGATCCAAAAAATTGGTAGCCATGGTCTTCCTATTGCTGAATGTTTATTTGATCTTTGCGGATTTGTTTGAGGAGTTTGTGTCATCCGTTGCTTGGATTGTTCTTTCGATTTTGGATTTCGATAAAGGATCCAAATTTTATCTCCTGCCATGATTGAGTTCAAAAGCTCTTCCCTGTCATCAGCGTAACGTGTGAGAAAAGTTAAGGCTGATGCCATGCGCCGTGTTGTGGTTCCCAGACAGCATTTTGGGAATCCATTGCGTACAAAGTTTTCAGTAGCCTAGATGTTATGTTACAATCATGTACAAACCCAATCTTGGAGTCTCCAGAAAAAGCACAGACAATGGTAAACCTCTAATGGAAAAGCTCTGTCTCTCTCAAACCACTTAGTCAACTCGCTGAACAATGTCTTCACTAGTGATACACTTGCATCCTTGTCCACCTTAATGAATGTCAGTTTGGCCATCTTTAAATTTCCTGCACCATTCTTGCCCAGCACCATCACTCATGATGAATTTATGCTACTCTATTCCCTTTTACCTGTAGAAAATGAATGATGCTATGCAATTCACACATAGTGGGGAAAATCAATCATGCCGACCATGTTAAGAGGCTTGCAGCTCAGTTCCAACTTGTATATTGGACTCGGCAGTAACAGAAGTTATGGTGGGGCAGTGCGCAGATCTGCCTCCTACTGCTCAGCTGATAACAGCGCGATTGGAGATTGGAATAAAAATAACCCTCGTATATTATATATCAAATACATTTAAATAAGGTAAGAATTTTTAGTATGTTTTGCAAAAGTTTGCTTATTTGATTATTTTGTGCATCCACCCCTGTCCATCTGTGTTAGGTGGATTGCTGAAGGGTATGAATCTTCCTGTCAGTAGAGGGAACACACTGGAGTGAGTGGAAGTACTTTGCACACTGCATGTGTAGTCTCCCATTTACAGACGATTGGTTACACATAAAAGATGATTGTTGGAAGGTCATTGGTGATGCTTGCTTTACTGAGAATTTCTGTCTGTTTGCAATTACACAAGTTTTGGCTTTTTATATGCACAAAATCAGTCTAATTCCAATTCTAATTATAATTGGATATATTGTAATGATGAAAAATATTTAGGTGTATTGCGTATTTTCTTAATATGGAATTTAATAAACGTGTCCTTTTTTAATATCTATCGTTAATCAAATTTCATAAAGTCATTTAGTTAAAATTTGGAATTTTTCCAATACGGGGTGTCTCAAATCGTTAGGGTCAAAATTCTGCAGATAATAGAGGACTATAAAAAGAGTATTTTGAGATGGTTGGAAATGTTTTATGTCAATTGGTTAAGCCTTAACAAACAAAATAAGAAGAGAAACCACAATTCCACAAATGAGATTTTTATTCTGAAGCCATGGATGTACATTTCGAAGACCCTGTCTGTTTCATTGGCGTGTCAAGGGTCTTCGAAATGTAGATCAGTGGCTCCAGAATAAAAATCTTATTTGTGGAATTGTATTTCTCTTCTTATTTTGTTTGTTACTACAGTTTGTCCAGTTTTTGGCACTATAGCGTTTTTAAATGCTTTTATTAAGCTTGCTTTTCTATAGGTTTGTCTGCGTCAAATCTTGTAATCAATATTAAACCAACTTCTCAACAAGCTAGGGAGCTGAAACTTGACACTTATAGACAGGATTGATGACAATGGATGTTAAAAGAAAAAATTTTTCAAATCGGCTCACTGGTTTGTGTTCTAATGGTACTAATTCATTACTACGAATTGTCCAATTGCCACAACAAACAATTCATTATGACGAGGGTTAACTGTATCTGTTGTTTAATGTTGCAAAATTAAGCTTTATTTAGCTCACTAAATAAAACATTATAAAAGTGTGTTTTGCAAAAAAAAAAAAAAAAAAAAAAAAAAAAAATTGTGGCATTCATTCTAGCAATTCGAACTGAATAAACTCAACATGTTCAGACTCCTTATTAAGGTGAATTTTTTTTTGTTAATGACTTGTTTAGCTCTGATGATTTTTGAGTTTTTAACACCCCCCCCTCCCATCGGACCACACCCCACCCCACCCCAAAAGAAAAAAGATAATTTCTTAAAAAAATTAATGCATTGGCGTATTTTTCATGAAAAGGGGCTAAGCCTTTTTAGAGGTGTTTTACGAACGTATGGCAAAAGGATTTACTGGTATTTCAGTAATCCCAAAGCAATTAAAACTGCATGAACAGACTCCTCTCATAGAGATGAATTAAGCCGGGTTTTCAAAAACGCGTTGTCTGCGTTTGCGTACGTATGCGTTTCAAGGTCAACCAATCAGATCTCTTCGTGCATCAACGGATAGCTCACGCATCAGAGTTAACTCAGATTCAACATTTCAATCTGTTTGGATGTGTTAAACGGATCACATGACAAAATCCACCAATCATACAGCCTTTCAATCGTTTCATGAAAATGGCAACACCTGAACAAAAAATGTGCAAAGACGAGATTTTACAGATGTAATTCTAGAAGTACAAACATAACCAGTTCTTTACGATGCAAAAAATTCTCGATATAAAGACAAGGAATATTAAATCTGTACAATCTTTACTCCACAATTTGCAGCAACTCATCATGAACCTCAGGAGACATGCCAAGATAATTTTGAAAGTCTCTCGATCGTGGAGTCTCGCTTCATGTAATAGATTTCTAAACTCTCCCTTCTTTATTCACTCGAATTTGAAGTAAAGTGCCAACCCACTATCGTCTTTTACTTCTTCGTCTTCTTTTATGTCTCCGATATAATGCCAATAATAGAATATCTACGTCGATATTTTCAAGCATATTCATTTTATCTATATTCTAATAAAACGCATAATCGCACACAACGTGGCTATGAAACCATGAACGGATACGGACGCATGCAACGTATACGCACGAACATGTAGACAGCGCGTCTTTGAAAACCCGGCTTTAGTTTGGAAAGAAATTGTATGGCTACGATGAGCCATTTTGGAGTTAAGTTTTTAAGGACTCCCCTGCCCCCCCCCTCCCCCAAACAGAAAACGAAAAATTTTTTTTTTGAATCCGTTTCGTGAACAAGCGGCAGCCTGTGTGAATGTACCATTCCGTCATTTCAATTTAAGCATAATTTCCACTTGGTTTTCAAGTTTCTTAATTATTCTTTTATATACTAAAAACAGAAATTTGCATTTACAGTAAAATTGCGGTTAACCGAGCCCCAGTTATCCAAGGCTCCAGGTCAACTGAGCCGATGCACATGATCAATCTAAAAAAATGATAAAAACAATTCTGTAGGGAAAATGATTGAAAATTTTTGTTTATCTTACCAATGTAATTATATACACATGTATTTTTTTTAATGTACGTATTAAGTTAACACTGATAATCGCGATTCTAGTGTATAAGGGAAGAATGGAAGAAAATTCCACAGCTTGGGATTGAACAAGGAACCTTCTTTCCTATTTTCATTTAGAATGTAAACATCTAAGGTATATCCTATAGAAAAATCTTCACATCATCAGCTATTTTTAATAAATTTGCATTGGTAAAGGAGAATAAGACATCCTTATTTTGGGGACACATCCTGTGAGATGATAACTTCTCTTATCCAGAATGGTTTTTTTTTTTTCACAGTGGGTACATTCACGGCTACCGTGAAGGCATAATGGCTCACGACAGTAAGGAGTGACGCCACAAGTTATTGCCGGGGGTTGTTTCGCAGCACTTTTCGTGCAGCGGACGGCCGTAGGGTGAACAAACAAATTGTGTAAATGTTCAACTGGAAAAATATGTTCAATAGGAAAAAGTTTCAAGTTGTTGTAAAATTTAAAAATGAACGGCAACATTTTTTCAACTTCGGAAATCACATTCTGTTTGCTAAATTATATAAATAATAAATAAAGGGGTCATAATTTTTTCCAAGATTTATAGTATTTATTTTTCAATATTTGAATACGCAGACTTATTGAAGTACAAATTTCTTAGACGGTGGACGAGTAGGGGGGGGGGGGGATGATAACACTATGTATTACTTTGTTTTTATAAATTTTATTATCATGACTGTTTCACCCTTTGTTGGCCTACCACTCACTAAGAGTGAAGGCCTATGTGTTTCATTTCCCAAACTCAATATTTTTCTTTCTGAAATTGACTTAAAAACTCATGATTCCTGAAAATATATTGAAATTTAACAAAAAAAAAAAAAAAAATCTGTCTATACTTATGTTATCACTATCTTCTCCGAAACGGCAAAAAGCAGAACCAAATTAATATTTGAGAGTACTTTATATAGTGCCTTGACGTATTTTTATGACAATTGGTTAACCCTGTTTGGAGATAATTTTTTTCCAAAAATGAAGATATGGCTGTAGCATTCATATCAGCGAAACAAACTCAATAAATTTGTTTTTGTAAATAGCTTGTTTGCTTCAGCGTCTTTGTTTTCATACCAATAGCAGTCTTTGATATCTTTTCATTTTGTGCCATTCATTTTGAATTACCCTATATTTTATTCAGAAAAAGTATCTCATAAAAGTGAAAGTTACGAGTTTTTGTTTGACTTCCTCATTTTGCATTTTCTTTGGGTAAATACCATCATGACTGCACTAATCAAGAACCGCCTGTAGTCTCTATGTGAGTTTCAATTGTTGTTAGATGGCACGACTTATGCTCTGAAGCTTCTTTGCACCTGTGGCACCACGACTTGCTCTACTGTATATTCATGGACCTCAGTTGTATCACTATTTGAGCAAAGATTTTATGAATTTTGTCTTTGAGTTGGAAATTTTTATGCTAAATGATTACTAACATCTTCATTTGTGTGTCATCATAGACTTAAATTATTTCATTCTGATGCAGGCATCATTAAAGTGTGATGTATAGAGAGCCATTTCTCCTTAACTTAGCTGATTGTCGAACACCCCATCCCGGCAATGGAATGCACCCGAGCCTATGTAAATCAGATGGTGTATCAGTAGGCATTCCATAAATATTTATTCAGGAAACGAGCGCAGAAAATTCATGGCATGACTAGAAAAATTAATGATTTTTGGAGAGTACATACGAGTGCTTTCCAAGGCGGGATTTAGTGTCGTGCGCATTGTGCAACAGGTGCAAGACTGAAGGAATTTCGTTATTGAAGGCTGCTGTTAACTCCATTCTGCCGACATACGTAATTTGGGCGTTCCCGACAAGTTCACTCATGAAAAGCTATCTCGCAAGAGATTCCTCCCCAGTCGTTCACCTGACAGTCAAAAAGATCAAGAAGATGGGAGCACAGAAATACCCTCTGACACAGAAGGCCATAGCTCAGAAGGCAGGAACATCTGCATCAATGGTAAAACGCATAATTAAATGCAACTTAGGCCTGTGCAAGTTCCATAAAGCCAGGGTTCAGGATCTTAATGAACATCACATCCGTGAATGCAAAACCAATGCCCACAAACACTACGAAGGCTACCTTGCAGGCGAGAAATGTTGGTTTGTTGTCACGTTGGATGAAGCATGGGTTGACCTCGCATATTGCGGTAGGTTCGTGCAATTGCCTGCCATCCAGCAGAGTGAAAGGCTGGACTGATTGGGTTCACAAATACAGGGTGTTTCTAAATGGAAGGACAATAAATACATAGTGTGATTCCATGCATCAATAGAAGCAAAAAGTTCCTTATCGAAAATGTTGAAAACTCAAAATTTAAATTGTGTCGTTATGTCATTTATGAACTTTCCGCACGAGTAGTTCATTAAATCTAAAGGGTGGAGAACTTTTAACGAATTAATTAAAACAAACGAAGAAATTCAAACAATGAAACATACGTTTCAGTGAAAAAAATTGTGTGCTCAGCTCGTGGACGTATGTTTCATTGTTTGAATTACAATTGACCTTTTTTTGTTTTTTATGTAAATAAACTAGTTTCAACATTGCATTTAGTGTGTTTGTTTTGATTTTTCAGTGATGTAATTAGCATTATCGATTATGATGTCATGGCTTGAATTTTAAGGGGAAAAAAAAATTTGTACCAAAATTTACCTTAAATTTGGGGGTGCGACTTATATTCGGGGGCGACTTATAATCGGGCATTTACGGTAGTTCGTTTGTTTTAATTAATTTGTTAAACGTTCATTTAGTCTACTCCACCTATCAAAATAAACTGCGCCACTTGTTCAGATTAAATGAAGTTTCCGCTAGGTTTTAAGCAAACTTCCCTTACAATTTGAGTTTTGAACATTTTGCATAAGGAACTTTAAGTTTGTTATCATGCAAAGGATCACACTAGGTACTTATTGTCCTTCCATTTAGAAACACCCTGTATAGTGGGAGTTTTCCCGAAAGGCTTAATGTGATGGCAGGGTACTGCTCGGTTGCAACTTCGTCAGATGGAGAAAAATGCTAAGGTGAATGCAAATTACTATCAGGAGAATATTTTGAAATCTCTTTACACGGAGGAAATCCCCGGTATTATACAGAAAGGAGAGCAACAAAGTTTGTGTTTATCAAGATAAGGCATCCACCCACACTGTGCACTCAACACAGAATTTTATGGCACAAATGGAAGAGGAGACTGGCATTCATGGCAATACTTTTCTCTGCTATCCCTGTGAAGTCGCCTGACTCCTCCTCCGTGGACTTTTGTGGCTTTGGCCTTCTCTAAAGGGGTCTCTCGGAAGGAGTTGCCCCAAAACCATCGCTGGACTTTGGAAAATGAGCAAGGAGATATGGAACGAAATTCCTCTTTATCGTCCTGCAAAGAAGTCTGCTAGCATGGAAATTACGATGCTGGGCTATTGCGAGGAATCAGGGGAAACACATTAAACTTAATTGGTGGTGGAGAAAGGGCTTCACGTGAAATGACAATCGTCCAAAATCAGCTAAGTTAAGGAGAAATGACCCTCCGTATATTAATTTGATTTTGACTCTTGATTGATATCTTGTGCACAACTAGAATGACCTAATGGTAAATTGTTTGAAATTTTCTTTTATAGTAAAGTTAAGATTCAAAGGTTATATACAAGAATACGGTATTTTATTCATAAACAAATACAGTTTACTTTTTCTTAAATAGGCAATATAAAAGATATTTAGATCACAATGGTTTTATTTAAAAAAAACTTCATTACTACTATTTACAAAATACAGTTATTTTCTTATTTAAAGATTATCATGGCAGTATTTTTTCTTAGATCCTAATTTCATTGCTCCTGCCGTTTGACGAGCTGCTCGTTTTTCTTGGAGTTCCTTTTGTCGTTGAAGACGACGTTCTTCACGT
This sequence comes from Rhysida immarginata, assembly GCA_023313115.1. Lineage (NCBI taxonomy): Eukaryota > Metazoa > Arthropoda > Chilopoda > Scolopendromorpha > Scolopendridae > Rhysida > Rhysida immarginata. The sequence goes on along the minus strand of JAHWFO010004153.1, from coordinate 561,379 downwards.
TGAGTTTTGTCCATGGGCTTTGATGTAGCTGAAATTTGATACAATAAAGTTGCTTAGGAGCATGCATATTGAGAAAACTTTTAGGGTGGTGTGTGGATGGATTGAGTAAAATAATGGAAATATCTCGTGAAGAAAAGAAAACCTTTATCAATGCGTTCAGGAGCATTATTATTATACAGTATGACCCGAATTCACATGGAATGGAAGCTAACCAGAGTGACTTGAGGTTAAACGTGTTCCTGGGCTGTAAGGAATAAACAGTTTGGATTAAACCATACACTGTACAATAATTTTAATGTTTGCAGACATGTTTTAGCATAATTGCCAACCTCAAGGATATAAACTGTGAAGATAGTGACTATACCAAATGGTGTTAGCAAACATTAAAATTTTTGCAATGCTTAATCCAGACAATTTGAATTTTTTCTTCATGCTTCTCAAAATTATTACAGCTTAGCCATGAATATTATGCAGATTGTGAATCTGCAACTACCTTCATAGCATTTGCTTTCTTCTTGGATATTACAATCTTTTTTAACATTTGTCAGCCTCTGTCCATCAGTGTTTAGCAGAACATGTTTTACTTTTTATGTGGTTTTGATATTATAGCACTGGAGATGTGTGTCATAGATGCAGTAGCTGATAGGCACTCATGATTTGGAAATAAGCTTGGCATCATAATGCTCAGAGACATCCTACAGAGCGAAAAGAGATCGTATCGCTTTGATGGAACAGTGTTAATATTACCATCAGACAACATTCACATTACAATTCTTGATCTTGAAAAAAGATATGCATGTGCATGAACAGAAGGTGAATAAGTGAAATGTGATCATTACTTTGGGAATGTTCACAGCCTATCGAATCCAATGTGTTCTCCGAGGCTTTTCACAGTGGTGGAAAAATGCCATTATGCCAAATATTGTAGTTTTAAAAGCAGTGTTTGAAACACTGAAGCTGCGCTTCAAGAAATAAATTTTAAATAATTGTTCTAAAAGGAAAAATTCTTAATCTGCGAGTCGGGTAATGCCTGCCCTATCATTGAGTTTTCACCTTGACTGCTTAGCAGTCTTGAGGATGCTAGGAAACAGCTTAGCTGTATTAGTGTCTATGGTAACCCAGTGGTAGAGGCAACGAGCTGAGTTGTAATCCCTGATTTGAATCCAGATCGTGGAATTTTCCTTTCCTTTATCATCTACACTTAAATATTTTAGAGTTCATCATCATCCTCCTCCCCCTCCTATCAAGTATTAGACCACGAGACCCGTTACGATCCAATGAACAAGAAAGAAACTGTTACTTTTGATGATCAGTGAAGATGGGGTCAGCATGACTTGTATGAAAGGTGAATTTGTCAATAAGGCTTGAATAGTGTAGGAAGACCATGATCAAAAATTGTGTGAATAGGGTGTATCATGGAAATATTTCCATCATTTTGCAGAACAATTTTATTGGAGTGGCATTTGCTTGGTTTTTTTTTTAATTTAATTTTTTATTTTTAAGGTTCAAGTGTATAAATTGATATTTTTCATTCTATTTCATGTTGAAGATGATCTACCTTCAGAAGAAGCCTGCCATGTTTCCCATGGAGCATCATCAACATCCCATCCTGATGAACTCTGTTTGTTTGTCGTCGTATCTTGTGACATCTGCCTTGAAATAGGTTTCTGCAAAGAAGGAATAGAAATGGTATCAAATAGAGAATATCTATTAACTTATTTTGCAAATGTCAAAATAAATGACACGAAATCAGTGTTGAATTTTTTTTTTTAATAAATAAACTGTACCGTTTCATAGCAGTCTTTTTAATAATGTATTATCCATACATTTGTCTTAATAAGTTATACTCACTTGCATTGTGAAAAATTCATCATCTGTTGAATTCTTATTTTCCCAGTTATAAGCGCTTGCAGGTTTCAAGCTGGGATCACTAGGAACAAACCCAGATTCAACCATCTCTTCATTCCAGTCATTTTTATTTGTTTTACTAATTGATAAAGCTTCATTCTAAACAAAATAAAATTACCTTATATATTAAATTATTACAGAATTGAATTACTTAAAAGAATTTACTCTTCTTACACGCGTTTGGTCTATTGACAGTTTATCATCCTCCTCCATGCTTGCCCAATCGTCATCCCAATCATTGGCGTCGACATAAGCATTATCCGATTTAGAAGATGAATTTTCGGCTTTGTTAGAGGATGAAATCTAAGGGCGATTTGAAAGCTTTCTTATTTAAATATTTTACATTTATGAGCTCTGTCTTGAAAGTATCCAGCCACGCAATATGAAAAATAGAGACATTTTTTGAAGTTGTAAGACATAAGAAACACTGCCACTTCATAATTGGGTGCTCTGTGTTGCAGAGTGTGGATCACTTTCAACAGATTCTCAGCCATCATTAAAGCATTTGTATCACATTTGTCCTGCACTCGTATTGTCCCCGAAAGCCTCCTGAATCATCTTAAAAGAAAAATTTGGTGCAATTTGTTGTTTAATCATTTTGAATGCATACATGCTCATTTCATTCTCTCTGGTTGCCAGGTTAATATAATGAGAACTGTTTGCACAACGTTATGTAGCAATGGCTGGATATTTCGGAGAGATCTTGTATGAGAAATTTGGTTCGTCAGCAACTTAAAACTTACATCCATTTGTCCCCAGTCATCATTCCAGTCGTCTTCTGCCTCTGAGTCCATTTTTCCTGAATCTATTTGTAATTTTTCTACACCACTTTTGATTTCATCAGCATTATTTCTAGATTGCACTGGATTTGGGTTAGTCTCTGGTACATCTAAACAGATACAATAGATGCTGTTTGAATATGCTCATTTATGATTTCTGGATCTTAATCTCTTGGACTTTAATCAATTTAATCATTTCAATAAAAATTCTGATGTAACCAAAAAAGATATTAAATGAAGTTCAATAGTACTTAATAACACCTCTCCACAAAGAAATTACAAAGATTTGACAATGGCTATATTTAAAATTTTAATGTTTTGATTTGTGTTTTTTTTTTCCTGTTCTCTAAGATACATTACTTACTCTTTGACTGTTCTTCAGATGAAATTGGTTTGGGCTTGCTAGTCTTATAAAACTTAGAAGTCAGTGAAGTTACAGCCCAACCTGCCCAACTAGCAGCTGTATCAGCAACAGTGGGGGATGTTATAGTGTTCACTTCAGCCTCTATAAATAAGAAAGATAATAGAAGATCAATTTACTACAAAAATGGAGGTTCTCCAAGAATGAGGAATGAAGGAGTTTCATGTAATTAGCATTTACACTAATTGCAATAGTTACAATACATCCAAGTGGACTTCCATGGAGCACAAATCAGCTCATTTGCATATTGTAATAGCTTTGCAGTTCATTGTCCACGGTAGCTCAGTTTGTTAGAGCAGTGCCAAAGGAAGTTTTGGTCCACGATTCGAGTCTAGTTTGTGAATATTTCCTTCCCTTTATGTTTTTATGGTATTTGTGAAGAGTTTGAATTTAAATTTTTTTCGTTTTCGTCTATCCACTTTCTTAACGGAATTTTCCAAACTTTTTGTAGTGAATTTTGTATGGAATTTTCATATTGTGTGCACTTATCTGCGCATTGGCTTGTGTTTTGAGTTTATTCATAATGGATGCCGATTTCTTAGCTCGTCGAAGAACAGCTTGAACGTACAATGCATTTTGACAGCACAATTAAGTAAACAGGAATTGCCTAGTGCAGTAGCTTAAGCAAAATATTGATAACATGTCTATTCTAAAATGTCCATAACTAACTTTCGAAACGACTGGAAGAATCCATTATGAACAGGGCTGAATGCTGCAAGGGAAAAACAAATGTTCGTTTCATAAAAATGAAAACTCAGTTTCGTCCACAAAGTGCAACTTGTTTGACGAAAACAAAAAAACAATCATGAGCAAGGATGAAATTGCCACTTAAATTGTTTGGTCTTTGTATTTATTTTTTTTTATATTTTCGTACGAAAAGTCGCAAAGTGTCTATCATCTTCTCTTTGACTTCATAGTCTTGTTTTGTGATGACCTCACACATTAATCTTCATAAGATTTGAATTTGGATGAAAGTTTTTAGAATCCTATGTTTGACATTTATACTGATTTACAGGTTGAACAAAATGATATTAATCGTGTCAAATTTAATGATTCTGTCCCTCAGCTAAGTACTGTTACATGAGCTCTGCTTTCATTCAGTCATTTATATCTATGTACACGACATGGTTGCAGATTATGCCCACCAGATTCCAAAAAGAGGAAATTAACCATGTATTGAAAGCGTAAGCTGAAAACATGAGAAAACAGGGGTATAATGAGTGCAAATCCTAGGCTGCTGATGATTGGAAACACTGTGATCTATAAGCCATCTTGTTTATGTGTTGAGAGCTCCTAATAAAGCTGAAGACTCAGACTGTCTCATTCCTATGGTAAAGCATAGTGGAGGTTCGATCATGAATTGGGTGGCTATATTTTGATTCTTTGCAGGCACAAAAATCATCTTGAAAGACTGAATAAATTTTGAGCAACTCTGTTCATTCCATGACAAAGACACATTTTTTGCAGAGCTGGCATCTCATTTTTCTAGGATGACAAAGCCCCCATCCATGCTGCTGACAACCTCCAATCTTACAGAAGATGTGGTTGAATATTTTCCCTAGCTAGAGGAATCACCACAATCACCATTTTACACTGTTATCAAGACAATCTGGTCCGTTTTTGGAGCTGCTGCCTCCTGCATCTCTCAAGGAACCTGAATAAGTTCTACATGACGAATTCCATTAACTGCCATCCAGGATTTGTACATTTCCATACCTAGGCAAATTCAGGTTGGATTGCATGCCACAATGGTAATCCTACATCTCTGCACATACTCTTTATTTTCAATGTTGCCTTTTAGCATCTGCCACTATATCATTATTACTAAATATATATAAATGGTACCCGGTCATTTGGCCGACGGACATTCGACCGAACGGACATTCGACCGAACGGACATTTGGCCGAACGGACATTTCAACGACGGACATATGACCGACGGAGAAATGCCTGTATTTCATCGTCATTTGGACATTCGGCGTAAAGAGATGTTTTCGGCAATATAATTCATTTAATGGGAAAAAAAATGTTTTCAGGAGGTTATTTCGTATAACAAATCTTATGAGACAAATCTGTTTAATTCTTTCTACTAAGCAAGTATATTGTATGGACCTAGAAAATTATTCTTTTTTGTATGTCTTTTTAAATAAATGTTAGTTTTCATATAGTTAGGTAGGTTAAAATGGGAACCGGACAAAATGCAACTAAGGGTCTTGTATTATTTAATAATATCAAGTCTTTTCTTGTATGTCTTTTTAAATGAATATTTTACTTCTATAAAATAAGATACTCATTAGTGATGGGCAATATTTGATATTAGTATCGTGGTATTAAAAGTTTATTCCATACACATCAGGTTTCTGTCCTGCTTTAAGAGGAGTCATAAAAATTCTAATATCGGATAGTATACCAAATGCGAAAATTCTGACAGTATCGATGACTCTAAAATATGCGATACTAAAGTATCGTACATAGGGGTGTGCGATATTCTTCGATATCAGTAAATATTGCGATAATTTGGTCCTTAGTCGACTAAAAGAGTCAAATAATTCCAACTCGATATAGTCATAACTATATCGGATTTTTTTAGTGGGCCATGGTTTTTCGATGAAGTGGGGTGTACCGGATACTATCCGATATTAGAATTTTTATGTCCCCTCATAAAGCAGAACAGAATTTTTTAATGTGTATAAATAAATTTTTAATACACGATACTGGTATCAAATATCGCCTATCACTAATGAGTATCTCATTCTATAGAAGTAAAATATTCATTTAAAAAGACATACAGGAAAAGAATTGATATTATTTACTAATACAAGACCCTAAGTTGCATTTTGTCCCGTTCCCATCTTAACCTACCTAACGTTATAAAACAAACATTTATTTAAAAAGACATACAAAAAAGGAATGATTTTATAGATACCATACAAAATGCTTGCTTAGTAGAAAGAATTAAACAGATTTGTCATACGAAATAACCTCCTGAAAACATTTTATTTCCCATTAAATGAATTATATTGCTGAAAACATCTCTTTACGCCGAATGTCCAAATGTCGATGAAATGCAGGCATTTTCCGTCGGTTAAATTTCCGTTCGGTCATATGTCCGTCGGTTAAATGTCCGTTCGGTCGAATGTCCGTTCGGCCAAATGACCGGGTACCATATAAATATCTGAACTTCTATACAATTATTACATGAAACCCACCACTCATTCCTGGAGATTGTGAATATAATGCAGTCTGAAATATCCAATTAAGTTTTCAAAAATCAAATCGACCTAATTCAATAGCTAGCGACGGATCTTCAGAAACTTTCTCCAATTTACTCAAAAATCCCTTGATGGTTTTAAAAGCCTAAAATTATAAAATAAAAGTTATTTAAAAAGAAAAAATATATAAGTATTTAATTTAAGCTGGAGACAATTGAGATTATTAAAAAAAGGGAGACCTATTATTTACAACAAAACATTTATTGATCGTACGCACTTTTTGGTCACCCCGTGACCACCATTCAGCAAAATTTATAGCAAAAATTAACCAATGAAAATTAAGTACTGAAAAAAAAACATAAAAACTTAAACTGATGCTAATGAAATTAATTCGCTTAAGGGTAGGAACCAGACTAATCATGAAAATGGCTAATCTGAAAGGCCTAACAAGATGTGGCAGTTGACAAAAATAGAGGAAAAAGGCTAATCAGAAGGCTAAGCTGAATGCCTAGCACACTGGTGAAAAAGTCAAGGGCCAATTAATTGGAATAGCTTGGATTCTCCAATGGGCCATGTTCACTGTTCATCAGTAATTCCAGATTTTTCTTCCTTATTTCGAAGGTTTCAAAGGAGTCAGATAAGTCTTGTTCCTTAAATTATGTATAGCTCATCCCTCCCATTTTAAAAGCTACCAAAAGCAGCTTAAAAACCTATCAAAGCTCTTTTTCTCTTAAGTTTCATTAGTCTTCAAATTTACTCTTCCTTACCTGATCACGCACTGTTTTCTCTCCATCAGTGCAAGATGGTGACAGAGCTGGAATTACTTTGGAAGCCACGTCATGCAATGTATAGAAGTTCTGTGTTGCTGCTAATGCCATGATACCAGCAGTTCTTGCTGGAGGAAAAGGATCATGCATTGCTCGAGAAAATGCAGCTATAAGAACTTTTTGCCTAATCTAAACAAAAGGAACGGATTAGCATTTGTCATCACTCGTACATTCCATCTAAGCACAATTTGAGCAAATATTATTTTAAAAATATTTGAAAATTATTTCTCTATCACAGTTAAAGAAAAGAATATTTTTTTGTATTTACAGATATTGCAAAATATAAAAATAATTACCTGAGGATACAAAAATGTTGCAATTTTCCCCAAGCAAATTGTTGTATTTGTGCGTATTCCACCCTAAAAAAAAAAAAATTAGGAAAAGGCATTTCAACCAACTGAGATTGTAAATTACATGTATTAATTGCAGTTAAAAATTGATTAAAGTCTACTTATTAAACATTTCAAACTTTACTTGTTCATCCTTTGCCTGCAATCTTGCAAAATGTTTCATTAGTTCTACATTCAAGTTATTGTAGTTTAATTTTGGTGCTAAGTATAACATGGCCTAAATCAAGCATAATAAAAAAAAAAGCCTCAATTAGGAAAAACCCTTAATTAAGAGTTTGGCAATTAATCAAAGCTATTCAAATTTCAAATTTTGCAACGTTTTTTATAAAAATAAATTTAAGATGCATTATCTATTAGCTGCAGTTTAGCGATTCTCAAATGTTGATTTATTCATTTTAAAATTTCTGATGGAGATACAGTAATAATAAACTTATACTATATAATGCGAGATCCATTTCAAACTTACCTTCACCGTTACCTCTCTGATAGTAGGGTTGGTATCAAGAAATCCATGAATAACTTGAGGAAAAATCTGATCATTTATTAAAGACGGCTGTAGATGATCAACAAAATGTTCCATCTAAAAACAAAATAATATTTAAGAATAAGCATTAAAGTAATTATTAATACGAAATAATAAAAAATACAGGATTTAACAATACCGTGGATGGTTTTGCTTAAGCAATGGTTTATTTTCATCAATTTATTTGATGGTTTAGGGGTAAGAAATATTCCCGACCTATATACTCTGCCAGTTGGGCTGTAATACGATTCATGGAAATCCGTAACAACAACATAACAGTATTGCAGTGGCTCGATGACTTTTACTTCCTCTTCATCTTGTCTAGCTATTGTAATCGTCAAAATATCAGACCTTGAGATTTTGATGAATCTCAGTGTTTTAGACCTCCATAAGTCTGAAATAAACATTTCTGGAAATGCGTCTGTGTGTCTGTCTGTCCATATTTTTATGAACACGATAGATAATTGATAACAAGTTAGATGGATGAAATTTGGTAGATTTGTATCAACTTGTGGACCAAATCCTCATACCAAAATTGTAGATTTGTATCAACTTGTGGACCAAATCTGTCAACCAGAAGACGTACTTAATCTCTAAACACATATTGATTTAGATTAAATGATTTAAAAGTTCTTTTTAGTCGCAAAAAAATATTAGAATATGAGAAAGTTGAGGGGAGAATACTCCCGATTTTATTTTAATTGTAATTAGGAGAAGTCGTAATTATTTAAGGTTTAAGACTCGGTATTGCATTAATTCTGTTTTGGCATTTCCTTCTCCAATTTCAAGAATGGTGTAAATGAAGATTTAGATGCATCATCAACTACAAGATATCCATTAATATATAATTTTGGAATGCACGAAATTACAAGGGGAGGGGGCGGGATAACAAAAACTAACTGTAGTATTGTTAGTACTTTTTTAAAATTTACCTGCTGCAGCAATCTTGCTCTGGTAGATCTGTCGGTTGATGAAAATAATTTTACTAAACATGGCACAATTTTTTTTTGATATTCTTCTTCATCCAGTAATTTTCCCAACTACGATATGGCATGTACAAATAAAATGAGAAAATGAAATAAATTTGTTATTTAAGGGAAATTATTAATTGATTTTTATTTCAATTTTAAGTCATTATGAATGTAATCGCATTTTTATATACCTTGAACATTGGTGATAAAACTGACGAGCCTGCATTGCCAAATTCAAAGGCATGAAGAAGCTGTGGTAGAATTTTGTATTTGCAGATGTCTTGTGGAAATGAATCTAAGACTGGAGTTAAACCGCTAAAAAATTTTGTTTTTTCATTATTATCCTTAATCTAAAAAAAAAAAAAAAAATAAAAATAAGAATTTAATAATAAAAATTTTCAAATTATTCCAAAAATTATTTATTATTTGAAATGATTTGAATGTGATTATAATGATTATGAAAAGTATAATCTCTCTTTCACTAGAATTATCTTACTTGTATTTCTTCAAGAAATAATAAGGTGTTGACAAAATTGTTGTTAAAATATCCCCCTTTAACTCTACAACGGCTTAAAAACTCTTGGGGGCTGGGTCGTAAACTTGCATTCGCTCCAACTAACTCGCAGTAATGAGGCACTAATGATTTGGGAATCTTCATAATGGTAGGGATGAAGAAAAAGAAAGAAGGAAATCCATTACATAAGTAATAATGATTTTTTTTAGAAATTAATATAAAAAATATTTATAAATAAATAAAACGTGCAGAAATGTTCAAAGGAATGGATTAAGTCTATTGGTTATTGTTTGCTAATCCTCACTTTCAGTGACAAATATTAGGAGTAGTAGCAACAATAACAATTTTTTCTAATTATATATGTGGAAAATTAAAAGCCTCAATCAAATTCTAGGCTATCGATCTAAGTCCTATTGATTGCAGCACCCAGTTCAATACTTTGCATGCTTTTCAAACCAAGATTTGACAACACCACCTGTGTAAGTCTGAGCTTAATCATCTTTGGTAAATGGTGCTATCTTCGGGAAACAATGTTTGTATTATGGGTGCATGATTGATCGGTCAAAATTTCTGTATAGTATCTGGCTGTGAGTTTACTTTCAAGGTAATGATGGGGCTTACAGAATATCCAGTATGGCTGCCCAAATCATGATTAACTGCTAGCATAAAAGAATCCAGGTCTTAAGCTTGGGATAGTGATTGCCCCTCATTAGTGCTGTCAAGAAATTGCTTATTGAAACCGATAGTGATTTTTACAAAGACAGTTTTATAGAAATTTCTTAAGTAAATACACGAATTTATACACTCCAAATTAACGACAAGTAAATAAAGGTCTGAACAGTAACATATCTTACATTATATTTATTTTCCTAATTATAATTCAGTAGATGATGAAAAAAGAGGAGCACCCTTTGTATAATCAGTGGAACTTGGTAGGTAAACAAAATAGAGGCAGGTATTTCAAATGTTTACTTCCAAATTATCTTTGACAAATGGTTCAAACATACAAGGTCTGTTTAAAAATTAATGAGACTGTTCCAATAAAACTCTTTATTTAATTCTTATTTACAAATTAACCTTACCACCTTCAAACTAGTTCCTTTGAGAGGCCACACAGTGACAGAGACGTTGCTCCCACTCCTCATAGCACTACTAGAAGTTGTGAAGTATAAGCACTTTCAGGTGGTCTGCCATGACCTTCTGAATCATGTCCTTATGTATACTGAGGCAAAAAGTTGTCCTTTGAGGTAACATTTCGACTTGGGAAAAAGGAAACAAGTCACATGATGGGGGAGATGGGATGCTGAGGTACCACTGAATGCCTTTTTAGGCCAGAAATTGCATAACAGAGTGCTGTGTGACAAAGTGCATTGTCGTGATGCAGCATCCAAGTTTCAGCAATGATTAGTCTCACTCAAAGAACTCTTTTCCTCAGTCTCTCGAGAACTTCACGTTAGAATTTCAATTGCGGGTATCCACTTCTGTGACACACTAAATAAATGCTCTTCATGCGAACAGCATTTCGTCTCAATAAGGTAGTGACAATAGGAAGTTAAAAATTACACTGAAGATCAAGTAGAAGTTTATCTAACTACCACTAGAGGGAGATGCCTCCTATTTGCCAGATACCAAATTGTGTAAGCATTTTCATTACTTTTTAAACAGGCCTTGTATATGAAAGTTTCATTATCAAGACTTATGTACTTTATGGTCATCCAGATTAGATTAGTACAATAGTCACTTTTTTATTTCTATGGACACTAACTCATGCATCACTTAAAAATCCTTGCATGCTGTGTTATACATACATAAAGGCAACAAGTAAATCACTAATGGGGAATGTCTTATAGTTTGCAGAAATATAAATTACTATTTTTCAGAAATATAAGTCACCATCATGCTGTGTTCAGATCTAACAAGGGGACTGAACAGACATGTAATCACGGATTTGGTTGAAATTTTAGGAGGTCAATCTACAACATTAGTATACCTTCTGTGTAAAAGGATTTGATTCAATGGCTACTCATTACGGAGAAAAAAAATAAAATAATGAAATTTTTGAAATTATGTTTGAAATTTTTTTTCTATTTTTTTTTTTCCATTTTATTTTTCTTTTTTCTTTCTTTCTTTTTTTGTTTTTCGCCATTATTATTTGTTTGCATTTTGCATAATAACAGTCACATACATAAGCAAAATTTTTTCAATATTGAAAAATTTTGGACAATATTTTCATCGATGGTCATTGGCGATCCATGATTTGGTGGTGACGATTGCTGATAGTGCGAAGAGATCTTTATAATTTCTTTTTTACTTCACACGCCACGGCAATGACCATCCGTGAAAATATTGTACAATGCATTTTGCATTATTTTTGACCTGTGACATTGCTTATGTATGTGAATGTTATTATACAAAGTGAAAACAAATAATAATGACGAAAAAGACAAAATAAATAAATAATAAATAGAAAAATGAAAAAAAAAAAAATGAAAAAAAAATTGCTAAACTACAGGAATCGAACCCGGACCAGTATATCCACAGAATCTGATGTTAACCACTGCGCTACCGCTGTTAAATTGTATATCTTTCTTCCCATTTGGCTTATCTGGTACTACAATAATAAACGTAAAATATTTTATTTTTTTCTCCGTAACGAATAGCCATTGAGTCACATTCTTTTACACAGAAGATATACTAATGTTGTAGATTGACCTCCTAAAATTTCAACCAAATCCGTGATTACATGTCCGTACATCCCCCTTGCAAGAAAATGTGATTTTTAATTTTTAGTAATTAAGTTAGGCGGTTACCTGGCCAATATTTTTTAAGGAAGAAGATTTGTTCAGTGATCCATTAAACACTTCCCAAATTAAGCAACCAAGACCCCACATATCAATGGACCTAATTAAAGAATATTATTCTTATTACATTCAATTCATCCAGGATTTTAAAAGATAAAACTTTATTAATACATATTTTTTTAAATAAAATATTTGATTTTTAAGACGAAATCAGTAGTTATTCTTTATTAACTTAACAAAATAATGCATTCTTATTACCATTTTGTTATGACTGCTTTTTTACTGTTTGAATCTGCTTTCTCTGGTGGATCATATTTTTCAAGAAGTGGTAAGATTTTAATAGGAGGACTTGCCACTTCAGAAAATGCACACGTATATTCCAAGCTTCCTAACTTCCATTCTCCTGCTTGATTGACAAACACCGACCAAAGACAAATGTTGTTGTGAACTAAACTGCAGTCATTATTTAGAAAATGTATTCCTTTCTGTAAAGATTAAACCGTTTAAGTCAATCTCGTATCCAATCAAACTGAGTAAGTCTAAAAAATGAAATCCTTACAATCACTTGATGCAGCCCCCATGATATTCTTAATTCCTTTTCATTGTCAAGTGGTTCATTGAGAGAGATGAAATTAACTAGTGGCACTACATATTCTGTTACCATATAAATTACTTTATCGGTCTAAAATGTAATAAAAAAAAATTAAAAACTATTTTATTTTTAAAAAAGAATATGCAAAAAACAAATACATTAAAATGAAGAACATACTTCTAAGCTGTCCAAAAAAGTGGTTATGCATGGGTGTCTTAAAGTTTTCAGTTTTTTTAACGATGCCTTAACAATTTCAAGCTAAAATTAAAAATACTAATATAAATGTTGCATTTAGAAAACAAATTTGATTGAATAAAAAGTTAATTAAATGACCACATGATCAATTCAGTGTTAACAGTGAGTTAGAGTACATTTACAACCCCTAATTAAATTTATAAAAACATTGACAACCCATTGTTGACAGCCTCGCATGGTTCAATGGCACTTGTAGAAAATTGTAGATGCCAACTAACATGAAATAATTGGCTAGTACAACCGTGGACTCTAAAGAGGACAATTTCAGAATGCACTCTGGGCTAAATATGTCCTACATTTACTATAAAAGCTGGCAATTCATTTGAATACCATACCTTTCAACAGGTGCAATGAGTTCGTAATCATCCATTTTGGCTATTGCTGACTGGAAAAGTTTTGCATGACCCAATGAATCACATCTCCTCTTTTACCATGTCAGAATATGGCATAAAATGTATAAGAGATGATGAAGCTGTCCTGTGTGATGTTGATGTTGCAGGCTGGCAGAGTTTCGTTCATGTTTAGTGTGGTGCATACAGACATCACTCTGAATGCTTCACTGTTACTGACCATGTACTTAATCTTACCTTCAAAAGACATGATCAAGAATTTGCCATGTTTTCACAGGCCATGCAGTTCCTGCATCTTAATTCCATTGAACATTTATGGGATGAAACTGAACAAACTACAGATGGGGGGTGGGGGGCTGGTTGTCTCGTCGGTCGGCTCGCCAATCAATGGAGTTAAGCAACTTCAGATGCGGCCAGCTGCTGGCTGGTTGACAGCCAGTGGCTTGAAGACCACTGCTGGGTGGGACGGCTATTTGGGGCACAGCTGTTGGGGGACTGACTTTAGTCTAACGCATTTGCTGAGTGACCAGTGCTGGATGTCCAGCAGCTGGTGATAGCCACTGGTTTGTTCGTCCGCCAGCAGCTCTTCCATCATGAACCCCCCGTGCTTCGGAGGGCAGATTAAGCTGTCGGTCCCGGCTGCTACTGTCATCTTGTAGCAGCTGTTAGTTACTGGGATGGTGCAAAACTCCCTCGAAGGAGTAAGTGCCACAGATTATCAACCCTCTGTACAAACTACAGATGGGACAACAAGCACCCACCAATTTGGAGTGGTTGCAGAAAGCTGCTCTCGAGGTGTGGGAAGATATTCTTAAAGCTGGTGGACTTCAGTCATACAATTTATTATAATGGCTAGAAGAGATCAATCCCGCTCAGCTATTAAGTGATTGCTCACTAAAGTTTAACTTTATTGAATAAAAAAAATTTTAATGATGAGAAGATGGAAATGACACATGAATATCACTGTCAACAAAGTTATATAATATTCAGATATACAAGGGGTGAACCAAATTTTGTGGGGTGAACCAATCCCTCTCGACGCAGGCTCCCTGCAATGTCACACACTCTTGCCATCGATATTTTACCCATGAATGTCGTAAATATTGAGCCAGTCTTCTGCTCTGAAGACGCAGGCTCCCTGCAAAGTCACACACTCCTGCCATCGATATTTTACCCGTGAATGTCGTAAATGTTGAGCCAGTCTTCTGCTCTGAAAACCACTCCTTAGAACAGAAATGACCTCATCATCGCTGTTAAATCGTCTTCCACAAAGTGGCTTATTCGATTTCCTAAACAAGGCCAGGCAGTCCTAAAAAGTCACCCAGTGAGTTTTTCTTTTTTTAGGAAAACGAAGAAGCCACTTCCTGGGAGGTGATTTCACAGCGTTGATGCAGCCATTACTCTGACTGGGGATGGGCCTCTGCATTTATGGCATTCACAGGTAAATATCGATGGTAGAAGTGTATGATTTTGCAAGAAATCTGTGTGGAGAGGGATTGGTGAACCCACCAAATTTGGTTGCCATACAATCATGCCTTCTATGCAAATGTATGAACTTTATGACTGCCCCTTGTATGCATTTTAATTGCTAGGTAACCTTCTTTCAGTATAGTGTTCCTGTTATTCCTACCTTCTCGAAAGTATGTATTCTAAATATTTTTTATTGGATTTTTCTACTTTAATGATATTGTAAATAATTTTATATACAAAAAAATCTTTTTTCTCTTTTATACAATATATATGTACATGTACTGTATTTCTTATTATGGCCTTTCGATTGACAGTAGGGTTTTCAGCTTTTACAAAATTAATAATTGAAATGAGAGAAGGCCTGCGATACGTTTAAGCCTACATTCCCCCACCCCTTTACATCATGTTCTTGATCATTCGCAAAACATTGCTACTCAGCGCGATACTTCACTTACTTGAACATCGCTTCCACTTTTGATATCGTAAACAAAAATAGAGACGGGTTCACCACCATTCTAGAAAATATGAAAAAAATAAAGTTAATCAAAAACGTGTGCGTGAATTGCTATTATATAATTAAATGGGTATGTTTGAAGATAACAGTATTATTAATGCTAAATGAGCTTTTGATTACTGTCTTGATTGCCACGCATAACGCTATGGTAATAAATTAATTAAGTGGAAATTGAAATCGTAACTTTTGCTGTGGCAAAGGCTTAGTAGCAATTGTAGCAGTGAATTTCAACATCGATCCATGCTCAATCAACTGCCCTTGAAATGTAACATTAACTCATTCCCGTTTATATTTTTTTCTGTATATGTTTATTAAATGTCTTCGATCAAACATTTCAAAGCATCTCTAAATTTTAAACGTATCTATCCTAGGAATGCAATGATTCATTTATTAATGACAATGGCTTTTATCTCTACATCACACTGCCCTCTCCTCATGCGATCATTCTCACCTTCTTTCTCCCTTTGTGCAGTCTCCACGTCGATTTGTCTTCGAGGCCAGCCACTGGTTCGCCTACATCGTAGTTGAAGTCCCTCGATGGATCCCGAGAGAAGAAAGACCACATCGCAAAACGTTTAGCCTGTCATTTAAGCCACGAAGCCACATCAGCCCAGAGCAGATGATGTTTACGTCCCTGCCAAGCACTTCCGATCTGGCCAAAGTCGACTCTTCTTCCAGTTCCTTTCTCGTCGAGATCTCGCCGAAGCTCGTCACGTACGTGATTTACGACGATCGTTTCCGTTTGTCGCCTGAATGGAACTGGAATGACAACGTTTGTTTTATTTCTTTTCTTAAACAATATTCGATGTTATTTTCGTTAATTACAAATAGGGGGTCACCAGGATAAATTACTAAATACGTTTGAGATAAATCTTTCTTGTTAGGACGATAAAGCCTTGGACTAATAACTAAGTCCAAGATAAAGCTGTCTGCTGCGCATAAACATTCGTTAGAGATTGTATTAAATTTGCTTGGTACAGGGTGATTCAGTCAATTTCTGACCATTTCACTCGAATGACGTGCATTAGGGATAAACAATTGAAAGAATATGAGCGCCATATCGAATTTTTAAATAGTTGGAGTTTGTATTGTTGCAACGGCGCTGCATGAAAATCGTATTGTTGAAAAATGGCGCCCGCTTTATCAACAGAGCAGAAATGCAAGGTTGTCGAATGGTATTTCGAGACAAAATCACCTGTAACCGTGCAAAGAAAGTTCCGGAAGGAGAACAAGTGTCGAGACGCACCAGGCAGGCAAGCAATCATGGATTTTGTCAAGCAATTTCGTGCCACTGGATGTGTTAAAGGCAAGAAAAAAGGCGGGAGCGAGGCTCGTGTTCGAACGGCCGAAATTGTCGAAAATGTTCGCACAAGGTTGGTCGATTCCCCTACCAAAAAATCTGTTCGCCGCCTATCCATCGAAGAAGGGCTGTCGTATACCACCATGTGGCGAATTTTGAGAAAGGATTTACACCTGTTCCCGTATAAGATCCACGTTTATCAGGAGTTAACAGACACTGGAAGACAGAAGCGACAACAATTTGCGATGGAGTTTGGAGCAGAAATGGAAGCCAATCAGGACATTGTGGACAACCTGTGGGTGTCAGATGAGGCCTTCTTCCATCTGTCAGGTGACGTTAATAAACACAACGTTCGTTTTTGGGGTTCCCAGCACCCTCATGAGATCCATAAGTCACCTCTTCATCCACGAAAGGTTATGGCTTAGTGCGCGATTTCCAAAAAAGGCATCATTGGTCCTTTCTTTTTTGAGGGCACCGTAACGTCACAGGCTTACCTTAACTTGTTGGAAACCTTCATCTCCGAGCTGCGAAGGAGGCGTATACCGCTTCGACATCAAGGGTTTCAACAGGATGGGGCTAGGCCTCACACCACTAATGAAGTGCTAGACTTTCTCAATGAGAAATTCGGAAATCGTGTCATTTCAAACAGGTTTCCAGATCGATTCGGGGGTGGCTTTCTTTGGCCTCCTACGAGTCCTGACCTAAACCCATGTGATTTTTATCTCTGGGGGTTCCTTAAAGACTATGTTCACTATAGCATCAAGAACCCTAGACCAGCTGCGACAAAGCATCGTCGACGGCTGCACCCTTGTGGATGCAGAAATCCTGGATAGAGTTATGAACAACTTCACCATTCGGCTGCGAGCAGTTCAAAACGTTCTTGGTGGCCACATTGAGCATATCATCAAGACTTTTCCACGGGAATAAAAACTCCGAACTGCCTAAAACATCATACTGAAATGCTAAGTTTGTAAACATTAATGGGTCAATAAATCATAGTACTGAAATGGTCAGAAATTGACTGAATCACCCTGTATAATCAAATGGATGAAATTCATTATACTAATTACTTGGAAGCCAGAAGGCAAACAGATTTCTTTCCACGTTTACATGATCCTCGTGTTTTCAGTCTTTACAGTATTGCATAAAGTTTAGCCAAGGATTTGACGGGACAGTTCTGCAAAACATGACTTGTGCTAAATGACAAATGTCCGCGAGCAAAAAAAGTAAGCCTTATGAAATAATTGAATGTTTGGATAAAGCAAACTCGTAATTGTGAAATTGCTTTGTAAACGTGTAGATTAATGAATTAAAAGCTGTTTTTTGTTACTTTGTTTATTTTTTGGGTGTTCCGTAAGTCCTCTCGGAAAACTGGGTTTGTACAACACCACCTAAAGAGAAAGCCTGAGCGCGGAAACGTCATACATTGTTACATCGTGATACGAAGTCATAATTTATGGCTTTTTATTGGTAGAAATGGGATTAAAGATGACTTTTTATGATGATGTAACAACGTATGACGTTTCGGAAATCTAAAAGCCGCACGTCCATTTCGGAAATCTAAAAACCCTAACGTACAGTAACGAAAACATTTCGAAATTTCTCATTAAACATACATTAGGTGGACTCTATTCATACATCTTCCTATGGAGCAGGGGTTCCCAACCGGGAGTTCGAAAGAGTGAAAAAAAAAAATTGATTTTTTTTTTTCTATTTTAACTTGCTACCTTAAAAACCCCTAATAGCTAATTTTTACGAATAAGTTTTTTTGTATGGCCGCGAAGGTTCGTTAATAAATTTTTAGTGGTGTAAAATACCAAAACGTCTGGGAAATTCTGATGTAGAGAGTTGTATTTCCCTTACTAGAAAACATCACGGAGTGATAATAAAATTCCGAGGTGAAACTAATATAGTTAACACTTACATCCAATAATATATGGATTATACAAAGTATTAAGATACATATTCAAAGATTTTATAGGCACATTAAAAACTCATATTTACAGGAAATTCCCGAAACAGCCGAACAAAAAGTGCTAGAGCCATAAAAGTCAAGTAATAATCTAATCCGTGCCCGAATTGAATAAAAGCATTCCCATCGCCCCTAATAAATAACAGTTATTAATTTAAAAATAAAATAAATAAATCAAAATAAAAAGCTGACGTTTCGGATAGAGACCATCCTTTATCAAAGCAAAAAGGATAATTCTCTAAAAGCAAACATACTTTTAAAAAATTATCTTGATGTTATGAAAGGATTACGACAATTGACAATTGAACAGTGTGGTGTGGAACTTGAAGCATAGCTTCCATAATCTCACCCTTCATAATCGTATTCCAAAGGAAATACACTGAACTAGAAAAAAAGCCCGGTGTACCCACAATGGTCATCCAAAGTATGAAAGAAGAAAATTACCTCTTCTTGGTGTAGTGAAATTTGATTGACTATTGTCTGAACTAGGAGTATATCACATTATAAACCACAAAAAAGAAAAACTATGAAACCAATAATCTGAGAAAATGACATTATCAACGTTATCAAAATTGACATCAAGAATATGTCTTGGATTACGGTGCCTTTTTCTATGTAGAGAATGTTTTAGAATGCCAGAGACTAGATCATTATTATGATTTACCATAATAGGCTGCACGGTTATCACGAGCTCTTGAACATATTTCCCGACATGGGTCATATTGAAATCATTATGAATGGAGTAATTGCGAGCAATTCTCCGATCCAATTATGCAATAGTCCTTAGGGCAATGTTTTGGAAAGTTTGGAGTTCCTTCCACCTTGTCTTGCAAATTGTAGCCCACACGAGAATGCCATTAGCAAGATGACACGAACAATCACTTTGTATAACAGTAGTTTATTATCAATACTAAGGGCACTGTTATGACCCAATAGAGCAATTAAGCTAAACTTTGCTTTTTTGCCTTGTTCATCGCAAAAATCACATGTATAATCCCTGATAGTTTTGAATCAATAACAACGCCAAGATATCTATAATTATCAACCCATTCCAAGTACATGTATTTGCCGTATAACTTTAAGGAGTCAAGATTTCTACACTACTGTTTATAAAAATCGCAACACCCTGATGGAATAGCCCAATCTGCATTAAATTTGGAGCATTTGCATATCATGGGTCAGAAAAGAAATCATTAGATTTTCAGGTCAATACAATGCGTTTTATTGTCACATTAGTATCGGGTGAAACCACCGTGGGATGCAATTACAGCCTCTAAACGTCGTGGCATTGAGTCAAACAAGCTCTGAATAAGGGCCTGGGGAATGTCCTGCCATGCTCTGTCTACACGGGTATACAGTTCATCCACAGTTGCTGCTGCAGGAGTCTGACGAGCCAATCGATGAGCAACCCTGTCCCACACATGTTCGATTGGGGACATGTCTGGTGAACGAGCAGGCCAGGGGAACAAGGGCGTCTGATGTGCTTGGAAAAAGGCGAGG
>JAHWFO010004153.1:506532-534495 GCA_023313115.1 Rhysida immarginata | reverse complement strand
ATGTAAAATCCTGGTTATGCGCCTGATATGGTATATGGATGAAACTTTGCAGTAGCTCCAAATTTGTTTCAACAACTGTATATTTTTTCAGGGCACCTCTTTAAAATAAAAGATATAACCCAGCCTGAAGATGTTCAGGTTGGTACTCCCAACCTATAACTAACAAGAAAATAGGAATCAAAGAACCCTCAAAAAAATATAAATACAGTGCTCCCTCTATATAACAGAACTCTACGTATCGCCAAATTTGTAACGGCAAGTCCATATAATGAAGTTTTTATTTTCTGGGAAAAAACTCCGTTATATGTACTTGCCGTTATAAATTTGGTCTTAGTAGAGTTCCGTTATATAGAGGGAGCACTGTACATGTATAATCAAGAATTATAAACAAAAATTAAGCAAAAGCTGTGAAATGGAACAACCAAAAATGGAGGGAACCTCTTATCCACAAGGAGATTTGAAATATCGAAACATATTTCGGCTACCAAGTAGACAAAAGTCATCCACATCGCTGAAGATGGCTACTTGGTAGCCGACATAAGTTTCCGGTATTTCAAATCTCCTTGTGGATTAGAGGTTCCTCCCTTTTTTTGGAAGAATTATAAAAGTCATAACATAATAATACAACTATATTAACAAAAAAAAAGTGTTTTTTAATCTTTTTAAAGCCTTGTAACTAGCCAAAAGTAATAAAAAGTAATTCAAACTATAAGAATAGTTAATCTTCATCTTAAACTATCAAAAGCAAAATAAAAATTTCTTCCCCAAACAACAAATTCAGAATAACCTATCAAGACCGTAATAAAAGTGAATATTATTACAAAGAAAAAATTACAAATCAGTCAACGAAAAAACTAATTAGTATCAAACCCAATATAAAAAATATTAAAACCATAAAGAAGAAAAATTTCTAAAAAAAAAATCTCTAGCATTAGAACGAATAAACATTACTAACAAACCTAAACTAACTCTTCCTTCACATACTGAAAATCCTAAAAAGATGATCAAAATCATCCATTCTTCTAACACTCTTATGAAGGTTAAATATAATATTATAATCTCCAAACTTAATAATATAATTCGTACATATATGCTTATATTTAGATATAAAAATTCAACCCCCTAAAATAATAAACATAATTCTCATAAAATAAAAATCCACAAATTGCTAAGTTTGATTAAAACATAAGTTTTGTAAACTTAAGATTCATTTATTAATAATAAAAAAAATTATAACTTTAACTTCCAATGCTAATATTTTATTTAAACTACTTGAAATCTTTACCATATTAGTAATTCTCGCAACTTTCGCTATTACAGTTATAATCGCATTGGAAATTCCAGTATGATGATAATCATTATTCAAACTATCTGAACAGCATCATTAACTATTTAAAAGAATATTTTTGATTTGGTTATATTCTAATTTTAATTTTCCTAGGAGGAATATTAATCTTATTTTCCCATATTTCATCCCTAGCCTCAAAGGAAACATTTAATATATTAAAAATTCTACCCACACTAATTCCAATTTCATTAATTCATGTATTTATTGATTATACATAATTTTTCAAAAAAAAAAAAACCCCAATAAATTTAATTTTTACACTCTAGTATTATTATTAATTTTTATTTAATTTAATTTCCTGTATGTGATCAATTTGTACAATACTTTTATACAGTTATTAATTTCATTCTGAAAATGAAGGATACTGAAGTTACGGTATGAGCAATTTGAGGCAAATTTCCGGAACCCTTTTCCGTTATAAGAAAGATATCAATATAAAATTGGTGCAATGTATATTCTATTGTAAGCATTACATGGTGATTGAAAATAAATGTTGAAACTGAGAATCATTGTGCTAAGCAATGGGTAGATGGGTATTTGCAGCATACATTCCAATATTTATGGAGGGGAGCACTGCTATTGTACTTTCATACATTGATGGTCTTGGAATTGTTTCTGTATACAATGAAATCCCATTACAAGGTATTCCAATGGAACTGGAATTTTGTACGTTAATCCAAGGTGTAGTTATTCTGAAACTGTGAGGGGGAGGCTTGTGAACGATGCATATATGTACGCTGTACAGTATGTGCACAGAAAAACTTAAAAATACATGGAAGTGTAGCATTTTATTTTATTCTTTACGAATACAGAGTACGTGTACGTGTAGTATTACAGTTGAGTAATTCTTTTTAAAAAAAAACTGTAATGACTGTCTGCTTTTATTCCATAATTAGCTGATATACCCGGCGTTGCTCGTGCTCTTTTTTTTGATGAAAATTTGCAATATCTGAATGGGAATATACAGTAAAAATTAACACATTAAAACAGTAAAAATTCATATAGAAAAACCAAAAACAATTTTTTTTTAATATTCCTAATGGATGGCTTTTTTTAATGTTCCTAATGGATGGCCCTCTAACAGTTCTCCCTGGTTCGTGTTGGAATGTTGTGTATAGCTGAGTGAGTTTACCATAGTGCCGGAGAAAAATGTGTGGAATAATGTGCATGGCTACGAAAGTGGGAGGAAATAGAATGAAAATGAAACAATAGTTTGATCTGACGTTTTTTCAGCCCTGGCTATGGCTGTAAATTTGTGTGACCTGTCCTTTAAAAATTCGTTTGTTTATCTAAAAATTCAACAATTCCAAAATTCTCTTCTTGGATGGCGATGGATGTACATGATCGTTTGTGTCTTTGTACACTGCAATTATTCCAACAATTGATAAACTGTTAGGAAATAAAGAAATTAAACTGGAGCAAACTGGAAGCATCAGGTAAATGATATTAATTAGAAAAATGGATGGAAAAATTCTGCGACTTGGATTCGAACCAGGAACCTTGACTGTCATGATCGACACATCTACTAACTGGGCCATGGTTTCTTAATTGAAGAGGTTATGAGTCATAACTTATGACACTCCCGTTTAAACGCGATCCCGCTATTATTTTGTCCACCAGATGGCGAAACATCGAAGTATGCTTTAAATAATCAGATATACAATAGAATTCAACAAATAAAGCATAAGTTATCGATGTTTATTTTAAGGCACAGCTAGTTATACATTTTAAGCTTTTTATCTTAAATAAATGATTCAAAATGATTCATAAAAATTTAATAAATGAAGCATAGATTGCTTGTTCGTCATCTACTTTCGATACATCTTCTGGTTCCGATAGCATTGGAACAGTTACGAGTGTCATAACCTTTTCAATTAAGAAACCATGAATTGGGCTATCGCAGACACCTGAACAGCCATGATGTCACTAAGTGTCTTAAAGACAACCAAGTAGTCTTTACCTGATGTTTGGTGTTTGCTCCAGTTTAATTTCTTTATTTCTTATTGTGTGTTCATCAAACTTTCTGATGGTTTGGATAGGAGAAATTCACGATCTGTGAACCGGGTGCCACCTCCCATTGGGCTTTCCTTCTTGACAACTTGGTTGTCTTTAAGACACTTAGTGACAACATGGCTGTTCAAATGTCTGTGATAGCCCAATTGATTGAGGCGTCGACCATGACAGTCGAGATTCCTGGTTCGAATCCAGGTTGTGGAATTTTTCCATCAATTTTTCTAATTGGTAAACTGTTGCAATTCACACTCTGCTCTCGAGGTCTTGAAGCAAAACTGGTGCATTCATCACTTGGTATGATCTTGCAGTCACAGTTTCTTTTGTTGACACATTTGCATCGGCGGCCACAGGATCACTCACCACTTGTTTAGTTGAAGCAGTGTGCTGGAAAAATCGATACAGCACCGAGTGAAGGGGCTGCTTTCTCTGCCGCCTTTCCACTGTTTCTCAATATTTAGCTAACTCTCCATTATTTTCATTTACTGCTCATTTTTAAAGCTTTTCAAGAAAATGTTAAATTCTAATAACTATCAATTCTAAGAAAAGCACAAAGGACAGGAATTATATGTATTGTTAAAATTTTCGACGCCTTCTCACTGATTCTCAGAGGAGGAAGACCCTTCCAGCTGTATGCTGACGACCATTACGCGAAACTTTAAATTATGTAAATTTACGCGACCAGTAAATAAAAAATTAGTTTATTTTTTTTTTTCGAAATCTCATGTAGACAGTGCTCTTCTCCTTGCTTTGAAGGTCAAGTGTGCATAATTTCATCAGGATCAGAATAAAACTATAAATTTGTATAAGACACAAATATATATACATCAATTTTTATATATATAGATTTTCCTCCCCAAAAAATTCTCCATATCTGATATAGTAAAGTGAAATGAGTCTGGTATATCGAAATACTGTGCAAAATAATTTCTTAGACTTTTTATAGCCTCCATTGCTACAAAAGTTGAGACTGGCGTTACCTCTGCTTCTAAACGGCCATAATCTTCGAAGGTTACTTCTGGTGGCACATTGAAAACGGCGACAACTTCTTGCCACAAATCCTCATGAATTTGGCTCTCATTTTGTACACCTTGGATCTCTTCTTCTTCGCTTAATCCTGGAATGGAGAACCCGGCTTTGTGCCAGTAGTTTGTAATCATTGTTGGTTGGACACAATTCTATGCACTTGGAAGCATTTCAATTGCATCCTTGATATTTATAACTTCTGCAATACACAGCCGTTCATTAAGTAAAAGTCCTTGCAATAAACATTGCCGAAAATGGTCTTTCACGTTTTTTATGATGCCTTGGTCCAATGGTTGTAGTCATCATAAGTTTTCTGCTTTATGCAGGTCCTAGTTGCCCCTTCTCCACCTTTCTCTGTCCGCTGCTCTTCTCTTCAATTCCCTGTAACCTCCTCCATCTTTTAGAACGTCAATTATCTTCATTCTCCTTCTTCCTCTTTTGGCCTTGCCTTCTACCATGCCCTCCATCACATCCTTCAACAAACAGTCTCTTCTCAATACATGCCCTATCCAATTTCTTTTTCTTTTAGTAATGATGTCAATCAGCCTTCTCTCCTCTCCTACTCTTCTCAACACTTCCTCATTTTTTACCCTATGCCACCACTTGATATTCAACATCTTCCTCCAGGTCCACATCTCAAAAGCCTCAATTCTTTCCCTGTCTCTCTTCAACCATGTCCACGTTTCACAGCCATACAGCAGTACACTCCACACAAAACATTTCATTATCTTTTTCCGTAGTGCCATCTCTAGTCCACTATTTAACATTTTGCTCTTTTTTTCTGTATGCCTCCTTTGCCATACCAATCCGTGCCCATATTTCTTTCTCACTCCTCCAACTCTCTGTTCCGAGATATTTAAAGCTTTCCACTTGTTCCAGTCTTTTGCCTTTCACATACACCTCCATATTTTCAAACTCACCTATTCGCATAACTTTTGTTGTCTTTTGATTTATCCTTAATCCATATCCTTCCTCCATTTTTTCTAATTTATTCACCATTTCCTTCAAGTCTTCTGTGTTGTCAGCCAACAGGATCATGTCATCCGCAAGCCGAATACACTCAATCCTTTTCCCTCCAATGCTTATTCCTTTATCTCCATTCCAACATTCCTCTACTATCGCTTCAGCATACATGATGAAAAGTGTTGGAGATAGACAGCAGCCCTGTCTCACCCCCTGCCTGATCTCAAACCAGTCTGTTTTTTTTTCTTCTATCCTGATTGCTGCCTCCTTCCCCAAATACAATTTCCTTATAAGTCTTTGAGGTGTGAGGTCGGGGCTCCGCGGTGGCCACTTTGCAAGTTCCAGGTTATTGTTTGCTTGACCAATCCACCGCTGTGATTTCTTTTTATGGGGGTGTGTAAAGGACAAGGTCTTCACCCTACCCCTTCCCCATGACCTAGACGAGTTGAAAGAACGCATTACGGTAGCGATACGTGGGATTGATGGAGACATGTTAATGCGGGACGAATTCGACTACAGGGGGGCATATTGAACATCTTTAACTGTGTCACAATAAAGTTCAAGAGTTTTTCTTTAAGAATCCGTATGCGGTGTGTCTATATTCTGAATAGCTTTGATGTAATATATTTTTGAAAGTGTGAAGTTCTTTTGTAATCACCCTGTAAAATCAATTTGCTTTCTATATCCATCTCCGGGTGCTTTCTAAGTGTATAACCTTCTCTTATGATTCTTGAACCATGTGTTTATAATGATCATCCTCATTTCCTTACAAAACTCAATCAGCCTTTCACCTCTTTCGGTTTTCTTCCCAATTCCATATTTGCCCACCACTCCTCCAACTTTCTTTTCTCACACACTGACATTCCAATCCCCCATGACAATGTTACAGCATCCCTTTCCCTGTACCTCCAAAATGTTTTCGATCCTACCGTACATTTCCTCTACTTCATCATCATGGTCACAGGTTGGCATATATGTTTGTATGATTAGTATGTCTTTTGGTCTTGCATTCATCTTAAGTGCTATTATTCTGTCACGATCATGTATAACCCTATTTATACACATATCAGATTCTTTGTTCACAAGCATTCCCACTCCGTTTCTCCCTCTCTTGCCTCCGCTAAAGTAAAACGTTGCATCTTCACAATTCTCCTTTCCTTGTCCTTCTCATCTTGTTTCACCTACACTAATCACACTCATCTTATTTTTGGCCATTTCTCTTCTTAGGTTTTCCAACTTTTCCTCCTTCAGCAGACTTCTGACGTTCCATGTTCCTATTCTCACCTCCTCTCTCCAGTTTCTTTTCTGTCTTTACATGTCTTCCTCGCACATTGTCCCCCCCGGTGATCCGAATGGGGGACTATTTTACCTCCGGAATTTAATTTGACGTTTGAAGAATCCATGGGTTCAGTGGCAACTATACATGGGAAAGATTTTCAGCGGTGGTTTCCCGTTACCTTCCGTCAAAGTAATCGGGCCGCCCTTAACCTAGGGTCAAACACCCTTGTAGCCGAACCTAACCTGGATGCAGACGCTACATATTCACCATATCTGGCTACCCTCACTCCTTCAGCCTGCAGACCAATGCAGTTGACCGGGGTGTGGCACGAGGACCAGGAGTGAGAGCTGGAGACCCTCTGAGGAACAGTCGCCACGAGCCTTCCAATCCTTAGAAAGTGGTCGTCGTGATTAAAAGTGCTACCTCTACAGCGTACCCCCATTACACCCCGAATTTGTCTAAACGTACTTTTACAAAATGTGCCGAGCAATTGTCTATCAACAGAATTATTTTCTTTTTTCCCTGCCCATATCTGAATTGAATTTTACTAACCATTCCTCGAAAATTTCTCTGATCATCCAACGCATTTGAAACAACGGGGTTTGCAGGATTTGCAATGTTTAAGGTATTGACCAAACAGAGCAAGGCTTTCGAACGATGTATGTTATAAAGAAGGGATAATTTAACCAAGGGAACATAAAATTGGTTCGTTAATCTGAAATATATGTTAATGTGAGGTACGCTTAACTGAAACTTTTTAGCATTAAAACGCCTAGATTTCGGCTGGGGATTTTAAATTTGTACGTTTTTTTGAAATGTACATTAAAGTGAGGTACGTTGTAACGGGATCTATATACTAAAACTCTTGCGTGTATTTATTTATTTATCTGTAATTCTATCTCCTCCTAGACGGTTTGAGCTAGTGACTTGAAATTTTCAGGGCAGGCTTATCAATAAAGGACCTGCTCTATCGCCAAAAATCAGCCCTCTATGAAATCCCCCCCTTCCTCACTTTCTGGAGTTTTCATTTAAAATTATCTGCTTTTGTTTTGTAATTCCTCTCAACAGACGGCGCGGGAGGGCAAAGCTGCGGATAATAACTAGTTTTACTCTATATGTCTTTAAGATAAGATCAGAGAAAGAAATCTAGTCAGGTGATCATGGTGGTCATAGTCCATATTTTACCCATTTCCTGAATTTCTGAAATAAACAGCATACATTTGACTACATTGAGGTACAGACTGTTTACTAAATGCTATCTGAAGGCATTGGTCTTCAAATAATACTCCATGATGAGCTTCTTTTGTTCAAAGCAACCTATAAATTGGTCAAAGGCTACTGTATTGCAGAACCACTGGTTTGATCTTACAAGGGAACCGCACATAGCCTAACCGCTTTAACAATGGAGTCCTTGTATGGCTATGTATGCTGAAATTTTTTCGTTTTCGTGGTTTATTTTGAAAGAAACACAATTTCGCACTCTCTTATTTTGCAAGCATCTATAGTAGCTTCAGATGAGTAATATATTTCAATTTGGTGGAAATCTGTGACATACATGTTCGAGGATTCCCTTGTTAGTGTGGAGAAATCAATGATCTTTAATCAATTTATATGAAAATCATACTGAAAGTGTTGAGTAACGGTTTTTTACAAATTTAAATTTATTAATTTAGAGAAAATAATTATATGTTCCTAATCTACCAACTTTATATTAAATGTTGAGGTATTGTGGTGTTAGCTATATATATCATATAATCCCTGCACACGATTCAGTTGATTGCAATAATGTTTCGTTTCATCAACCTGCTGTCACTGAAATTCACCAAAGACTTCATCATGCATTTGGAGATGTTTGTGCGAGCACTAAGGGATAGTAGGAGATGGGTAAAGCATTTTAAAGATGGAATCCGAGCATCCAAGATATGCCTCATGGCAGCAGGGTTGGATATTGCAAATTAGCAGGGCAGGGAAGTGAATAATAAATAGGGCACATTTGACCAGAAAGTAGGGCAGGTCAGAAACATAAATGCATATTACAATGGTTACTTTAAATAAATCCAACAAAAAATTAAAAATAAATTACTTTATTAAAATTATGCTGATAAAGGGCTAGACTCTGCACCCTTCTGTTTTCATCTAGATGTAACACTAAGCAGTCCATCTCGAACTGTCTCCATTGAAAACAACAAGGAAAGGGTTGAGGCATCGTTAATCCGCAATTACTCACATTAAATTTAGACTTAATTACTCAAATAAGTTTGCCATGATCTGTTCTTTCTACATTAAATAAAAGTTGGAAACCATAAACTATCAATGTCTATGGTAAGGCTTTAAAGAGAAGTGCTAAAAACTATTGGTAGTTATAAAAACAGGTGGAGAAAAAGTAGTCAGGTCAACCTCCTGTGTCATAATTAAGGGTTAAGAAGAGAGACACATCACATTATCCGAAATCACACCAACTCTTGGAATAGATCATCTGAAATGGAGTTCTACTGCAAGGGAATTTTCAAGCTTGCAGAACAAAGGGGCAAATGCTTGCAGAAAAATGGAGATTATGTTGAAAAGTGTATAGAATAAACTGATATACTTGTCTTTTTCTGTATCAATAAATTCTGATTTGTAAAAGACTGATGCTCACTATGATTCTCGTGGATAGTCTATCTATCATTCTCATATTTATTCATATACTTTATTTGCTGTTGACGAAGCACCAGAAACCATTCATCCAATTTTTTTACTTTCCCCATTATTCAAAGATAGGTATGCACCAGTTCCCTCCGTCACAGAGAGTTGTCTAGCTAATCATGACGAACCTCCAAATAATCAGTACTAACTACCAGTACCAATTTTCCAACTGTTTTAATTAATAGTGTATGGTAATATCATTTAAACCTTTGCTGCGTAAAACGGATGTATCTGTGACTGGGTCAGTGTTTGTTTTTTTTTTAATCGAGGTGTTTCTGTGTTTGTGTGGTTGTCAATGCTTTTGTGTGGGTCGTTCCGTTGTAGAGGTGCGTAAGTCAGTTGGGTAGGTAAAATTGTTTGTTTGTGTATTATTTAATTGAGGTTATGTAGTTGTCGATCTTTTGTGTGTTGAGAAAATGAGCTTTCTGTTGTTGTATTTTGATAAGGTTAATAATGGGAGAAGCTGTAACAATTGCGGCTGATGCTGACCGTATCTGCTCGTTGTTGTTATAACTTTTCCACAAATTTGCTCCCAATAATGTAAAAAAAAGCATTGCTCCTTTATAGTGAGAGAGCGTGTGCAGTTGTCGTGCAGGAAAGCGGGCTTGTTTTTTTTGTTGGTTTTGCCGACACGCTGTGTTTGATGCTCTGTAGGTTTTTTTTTGTACTTACTTAGTTTTCAAACCCGCTTATCCGTTACGTTCGCAGGGGCAGCAGCCCTATGGAGGATCTCCAGCGATCGCGATCTTCCGTCATCAGGCGCATGTCCTCCCTGGTACATGTAATACCCAAGCGACTGGAACCCAGATTCTCCATGAAGTCTAGCCACCTGGTTCTAGGCCGACCCCTTGGTCTCTTACCCACCGGCTTGGAAAACAACTGCCGCCTAGGAAGACCAGTTTGTGGCTTCAGTATCATGTGGCCATACCAGAACAAGTGAGACCTCTCAATGCGGAGAAGTAGCGGCTCAACACCTAAAGACTCCCTTATTGTGCTGCTGTGCACTCTATCTAGTAGAGTAACACCTGCCACACCTCTCAGAAATCTTATTTTGGCCGCTTGTACCCGCGATCGCACTCTTTCGGTCATTACCCAAGCCTCATGATCATAGGTGAGAATGGGGACAAAGATAGATTTGAAGACGGAGAGCTTGGTCTTGTTACCCAGCTCGCGTTTCATTACCACGGATCGCCACAGCTCACGTGTAAAAGTATAAAACTAATATGGAGAAAACGGTATTCAACTGCTTTATATTTCTACGAGTAATTACGAAGAGTGATTTTCGCTGCAAGGACAGCTCGTAAGGAAATCATGTCGCCAGCGAGGTTTGCCATATCTAAGAAATGGAACGTGCCTCGTTGTTCCTTGTCACCGAATGATCGGCTAAGTTAAGAAATTCGTCGATGGATTTTATCTCCATAGATGAGATTGTTCCATTTATCCCTTCTCTGACTAACTGGCAAAAGTAGAATAGAAGTCGCATGGAATTAGACTGGTTTCATGTTATTTGCGTTTTGCGCTCCAAAGCATCAGAAATGATCTGAAATCACATGACCTGCGTCGTTCTCTGCTTGTACGAAGAAAAACGAACTGTTTTAGTTGTTCGCACGAGTTGTTGGCCAATTTTAAGCCAACCAGAGAGACAATTTTCCGGTTTTGTAACCTTAGAGACATGCTAATAATACATATGATGTTATGGTATTGGTACCAATGCATGAAAGGTGTTACAAAGGGGCATGAGCATAAATTGCTGCCGTTTTTGGTTGTAATGCGTACGAAGCAAAGTTCACTTGAGCAAGGTGCAGGAAGCATATTGTGGTGTGCTTAGAATGTTGATAGGGGTTACTGCTCTCCTCCCCTCCCCTTGTTTAAGGGACCCAGTATAAAAAAGTCTCTAAGCAGGGGAATAAATATTAAAGGAGAGCGTGGCGCCTTCCATGCTATCCTGCATCTAAGGGTGTAATTTGCTAAGAGTGCCTTTGTCCAGTGCAGCTGCAGGACTAATTTTGTGTGTTAGCCATGCAACAAATTCATGTATTGGTTTCCACAAGCTTATTTGATTAGAGCTGAGTTGACGACAATTGCTGTATAATTGCAGATTGTTTAGTATAGTGTTATAGTTTACAAGTTGTTTATGAGTTACTATGATTGTTGATTATTTATATGGGGCCCCAATTATTTTATGTAATTGATTCATATTTTGTCATGCAAATTAAAGATAGATATTATGTTTATACCATACGCCTATTCTTTGACTAGTTGTCCACCTCCCCTCGCGAGTCATTAGAAAACCCCACTCCTGGCGTGCGTGGGTGAGTATCTTCGTTGTTGGGGGTACCTTCGTCCCCCCCCCCCCCCCCCATGCCTCAGGAACGTCCCCAAAATTTCATTACCCCTACCTGCGGAAATCTGATTCCTTTCCATAGGGTTTAAAAAACCTCTTGTTATGCCACTAAAAGTGGATAATTCCATCTTCTTGGAAATGAAAATGAAATTAATTACGCACTGAAAGGGTTAATGATATTGTTAATCATAGTATAGTGATACAGTACATAAAAGTTAAATCAGGTTTATCCGTGCCGCTACACTGTAAGCTGACATCTTAAGCTTAAGTTCTATGGAGTAGCGGGCTTAAGATGTCAGCTTACTGTGTAGGGATCCTGATAACCAACTTTTTAGTGACGATTAACTCAGAATTTGCATAAGAAATTATACTGAAAGTGTATGCTGCTAGTGCATTAATATTTCGTTAAGTTTTATCTTTTTTTCCGTAAATATTAACGAATCCTGAATTAGTATGAGCCTTGGTATACTAAACTACACATATACCAATTATTTTCATTGGTGACTGTCCTACTTTATCATTATGGTGGATGGGGAGAGTTTACCAAGTGACTTTTTTTTTTCTTTTTTCCTTTTTTTTTTTTAATAACTATATTTTGTAATTTGCTCCTGGGTTAGTTTGTCTGATATAGATTTTAACTATATTATTGTTATTATTATTATTATTTACTTTTCAGGAGAAAAAAATTTTAGTTATTTCATGAAGGCTTGTCTCTAATGTAGATTAAATTTTTCAGTTGAGATTGAGTTGTAGGTTTAATATTTTAATGCCATGATGGAATGTTTATTCAGGTTACAAGTTATTAGAATGCCAAAACTAAGAAAGAAGAGCCTAGAGCAGAAATGCACAGAATCAGATTACATTACAAATGCCTCTGTTGTATTCACTTGTATTATTTTTTTTTCCTGCAAACAACAGACTGAAAACTAAATGGAACACTTTATTTTGGTATTTACATGTACTTTAAAATAAATTTACAATGAAACCTGCCTGAGCTGAAATTCTAGAAATGGAAGGCTTGGGGTATTAATAACACAAGCCACACTTTTGCCTAAACTGAGATAATTTTGTATTTAAATTTGGCAGGACACTTCTTTTACAATCTGTGAAAACGATCTCTTGATTCTTGAAGAGGTGCCACCACTATTCAGTGATATCTGTTGCTCCCAGTACTTGATTGAGTGTAAATCTGAAATGCAATAATGGTTATTTATGTCTCAAAACTTTCTTTATGTGACCTGTCTTGTTAATGCCTCAAGCTATAGATTAAGGATAAACACAGATGTGCCAAGCCATTGTTGTAAATTGTTATAAAATGCAGTTCTCAAGTAATAGTGATGCCTCTAAGATATTTTAGGATGATGCTGCATCCTGTCACTGTATCAGATAATATTTCTGCCTGTAGTCTTTTCAAATTGCTATCTGTGCCTCTCGAAGTTTAATGAAGGTAAACATTTGGCTCTCTTTTAAAACATTGGCCAACAAAGAGTTTGCTTTTTTTCCTGGAGCCAATTTAGGTTAGCATGCTATTGCCTCATTTATCCAACAGGCATAACTGAACAGTCTATCAGAGAATCAGGAAAATCTTCCACAAAAAAACAAGTGCTTTGCCCTATTTGTATTGTATGCTATTGAGTCCCATAACCAAAATACAGTTCTATGTACATAAATGATTGAAGCGGTTTCATGATTTTATTGTAAGTGATGGTACAGTGTGAAATTATTGAGCTATATGAAAAAAAAAAAAACTCGAAAACTTTTGAACAATAATATACATATGCTTTGCCAATGGAGTCTTTGTTTGGCTCAGATTTTTTCATTTTCTTGGTTTATTTTCTTATTTAGCAAGCATCAATAGTAGCTTTAGATGAGTAACATTTTAAATTGGTGGGAATCTGTGAGATACATGTTCGTGTAGTTCCCTTGTAAGAGAGAATATTATTGTATTTATGTGCAAATCCAAGAATAGGTCGTGAGTTAGGTAAATGCCTAGGTATTTGAAAGAGATGGTATTGGATAGTTGAAAAGCATTATAATAGAGGGGCAATTCAGTGGGAACCGATGTTTTGTTCCTTTGATAAAAAATTATGTATTTGGTTTTGTTTAGGTTGAGTTTTAGAAAGTTGGTGCGGTTCCAAGTACTTAATGTAGAAAGAGTCAAATTAATTGTAGCAGAAAGAAAAGTAGTATTTGTATTAGCAAAAAAAAGGAGTAACATCATCAGCATAGAGAATTGAAAGAGTGGATGATAATGATTGAGGTAAATCATTTATAAAAAGATTAAACAGCAGTGGAGAGAGAATGGAGCCCTGGGAAACATCAAGATTACGAATTATAGTAGCAGAGGAAATTTCGTGCATTTTTAAATAGTAGCAACAAACTTAGGTAAGAAATCAGTTACCAACGAAGTGGAGGTCTGTGTATATTATAAAAATCCAAGAGGTTAAAACTTAACAGACAGTTGAAAACGTTAGTATAATCTAAAAATATGGAAACTGCAATATTACTATTAGACATGTGTGAGGTAACAAATTCCACCAGCTCATGGTACAGCGTATGCACACTACGTTTTGGGAAAAACCATGCTGGACAAAGGATATTAAATTATTGTTATAAACAAAATGAGACAAATTGTTAAAATATAATTTTTCAAAAATTTTCGAGTAAGTAGGTAAAATAGAAATTGGATGATAGTTATGAAAATCTTTGGGATCGCCACAACCTTTATTCTAGTCCGGTATAGTGATCTTATTACTACTTATAATTATTACCCAATATCACTTACCTGGCTACTCCGTAACCCTGTTACACTTATCTTTAAGTTGTATAAAAATTTTCTATAACTGGAGATAATTAAACTGTCCACTACTACTGTGAAATATGTTTGGAAGGTCTAAATGAATGGTCTCATAAATAATCTTAAATGATTCTTTATCTAAACTGATTAAATATGAATGAGAATAAATGAGTAATTAAGATTAGTAGGTTAGTCAACATAAAAAAAAAAAATCTAATCGCTGAGCTCTCCTCTGCCACCACTCTTTTCTCTTTTCAAAATAAAAAAAAAATGTCCGTTGCCAGAATCCACCCGGGAGTCCTCCCCTCCCTTTTCTCTTGCTTTCGGATTGGCGGGCTAGATGCCTCAGAGGGCTAGTTTTTAATAAACGGAATATACACGAATAATGGATTAACTAATAATTTTGGTCAGTAACATATTTACACCAAATGATTAATTGCATATACTGAATAAATAAAAATAAGGAAAATTTTGTTAAACAATGATTAGGCTATCCAAACATATCATATATGTGATTACAAATGAATATAATTTACATTTCTATGGAAATTTGTTTCTTTCAAATAATAATAGAACTATTTACATGCTTCTAAACAATTTCTGTTTAGAAGCATTGTGACAGACCAAACGGGACATCACAATGATGTCAGCACGGGAACCTTGATCAGGGGAAGTGGAAGGTTTTAGATGAGAAATTACAGTCGTGATTTCTTCAGGATAAGAGGGTACAGCAAAAAAAAGAAGTAGAATTTGTAGTGACTGGGAAAGGGTAGGTAGACGAAAATGAAGGAGTAGAAGCAGGGATTGGGAGAAGAGTATCAAGAAAATCTGATAAATTGGCGGAATTCAAGTTACAAGCAAGGTTCAGGGAACTTAGAATGAACTGCATTAGTGCTTTGGAGGAGACTATTGATAATTTTCCATTTAGTTTATTGGTGGAGATATTTCGAAACAGTTGAGCGTAATAAGATTTTTTAGTGTCTCTAATCGTTTTGAGAACAGTATTAGAAATAGATTTAAATTTCTCTTTAGTCTGAGAATTAAGGTTGCAGCAAAATTTACAAACCTCAATTCCATAAAGTTGGGACAGGATGAAAACATGCGATGCAGCCAAAATATTGATACACTGACGCATTAATTTATTTTATTTCAAAAGAAGATATTTTTTTTTTGGTAGGTATTAAACATTTCAGAACCTAAAATTTAATTAATAGTAATAAATATTAGTTTTTTTGCAAACTGATGCTTGCAACACACTCCAAAAATGTTGGGACAGTGGGTGAATTGCCATTGGCTGAAATCTCCCATCCTTCTGATCACGCTTTGTAGCCATTGAGAAACATATGATATCAGTTTCTGTACTATTGCAGTGGGAATTTGTTGCCATTCTTTCAGTAAGAAAGTTTTCAGCTGTTGAACTCTTCGGGGTTGTCGTTGACGTAACTTCCTCTTAATAATTCATCATATATTCTCTATTGGAGACAAATCAGGACTGCAGGCAGGCTAATTTAACACCCGAATTCGTCTATTGTATAGCCACTGTCCTGTAATGAGTCTTTGTGTTATACATGAGGGAGGGGGGTAATGAGTCTTTGTGTTATACATGAGGGGGAGGGGGCTAATGAGTCTTTGTGTTTTACATGAGAGAGTCAGTGACTGTGAAATAGTAGAGCAAAAAATAAAGTATATTGGGAAGTGATTGGAAATACCTAAGGCTAAAGTACCACTAGAAAAATTTGCATGGTTATTAGCAAAACTCTTACACAATGTAACGTCCCTATGCTTGGTCGGGAGTACAGATCAATCCGGTGACTCGAAATTCTATTAAACAAGATCTTAAGTTCGTATTGGGGAATAAGTATCAGACGTAATTGGTTGGTCCCTCCTAAAGACCTGTGAAGGATAACGTTTATTCTCAAGAGATTAATTCTAAAACAATAATTAAATAGATCAGGCACCTCACAGGTGTTGAGGTCAAACAAAAGAAAAAAAGTCAACAAGCAATTAATTAAAATAACAAGTAAATAAAAGTCTATTCTATTGTCTTTCACTAAAATATTGAAATCAACTTCGTCTTGAAACATAAGAAGTAAATGTCTGTAAAAATTGATATCGCACAAATAAGTTCTCTTAAACAAAATTTGAGTCTTAATTATTCCTTTTGTCGTTATCGGGAAACGGTTGTCTTTTCGATCGTATCAGTTCCTCTTAAAATCACTTCTGGTAAGTATTTTTCTTTAAACTAATTTTAGTCGTAACAAATTAATTGATGTTTACTACACTCTCAAGGGATTATCTATAAGTCTATCATCTCAATATCAACGTCGACGGTTTTCTTATTTTAGTTTGTCTTTATTTTTTCTAGTCCTGGATTGAAGTGATTACTCTAGTTAAGTCTCATTAATTGGGTAAACGTCTTTCTCTTTATTCTGCTTCTTTCTTAATTTTTCCTTATTAATCTTTTTTATTATTATTTCCTTCTTTTTTTCTTTTCACTTTAGGTTTAAAATCTGCATAGAGTTCGTCAACAAGAAATTAAGGGGTCCGTCTGGGGGCTACAATTGTCATACAGTGTCCCCGCTTGAAGACATTGTCCTCTTCGGGGATGGAAAAGGCTTGGACTGAGTGGGGGGGGGGGGGGGGCCAAAACTAATTCTAAACTAATAATATCGGGATAGGGTAGGGTAATGTTAGTAGAGGGGAGCCCACCCTAGACCCAAGGAACGAACAATACGGCTACAAATCCTCATCGGAAAGATTTCTTATACGTTGTTGGATTGATGTTAACAAAATTAGTTCTATCACGGGGTCCCCAAAACGGAAAATAGAAAGAAATGGATATTACTTTTCCTATCGTCATCTTATGATTGGTGATACGAATGTCTATGGCGGCGCTGGCCGAACGTAATTATTGAGTCGTCGAGGTCGCTCCAAAGTGAGTTGCCTTCCCTTCGTATTCCAAAATTTCACTCCTGCTTCTCCTCTCTCTCCTCACTCGGCAACAACTCACTGTCAAGTTCTTTTTCAGTCTGATATTAATAACCGCATTGTTGCGCGTGCGTCCATTGTTGAGTATGTTCCCAAGATTGGTTTGTCACATAAATAAGAGTTTTTTTATCGTTGAATAAAATTATCGGGAAATCAATACAATAATTACATTTATCAAGAATTTTTTTTAATAAAACCAACGGAAAATCGTCTCGGGGAGGGGGGGGGGAATCGTTACAACAATTATTAATCAGAGTTTTGCTAATAATCATGCAAATTATTCTAGTGGTACTTTAGACTTAGTTATTTCCGATCACTTCCCAATATACTTTATTTCATGCTCTACTATTTCACAGTCACTGACTCCCTCATGTATAACACATAGACGATAACGATTGATAGTAAGATCTTCTATAGGGCCAATCCATGGTTTCGGTTGTGACAGTCACACACCTTTAAGAGTCAATAATTATGGAGTGAAGCTGATCAAACAAAACTTCTCTTTAAGAAGATGTAAGGGTTTTGTAATACTACTGTTAAATGAGATAAGTTCATTATTACAATCTACCAGTTTTTTGAAAAAATAGTAAAAAGTGTTGTTTCGGTTGTGACAAAAAAAGGACTAGTATTTTTGACTTAACCAAAGAAAATGTTAATCTCTGTTCTATTAATTCAAATAGAATGATGCTTTTTTTTTACCACATATAAAGGCAATGTTACTGAAAATAAACATGAGTAAAACTACAACCTGTGACAATAAAATTCGGTGAATGATGGCATATTGAGAGTGGATTGCTCGCTTACATGAAACAGTAGTTACTATCCTTCAAAGTATTCCTAGTCGATGGTAATGCACTTCTAGGAACGCCTGTAAAGTCCTGGAAACTCCTGGCGTAGTCGTTTTTAGGGATAGCCTTCACTTGGGTTGTAACATTACGTTGGATGTCTGGCCACTTCGGGGGGCGTCTTCTACGGTGTTTCGGCCTCCTCGGAACCATTTAAACCACTCATAAACACACTTCAAAGTAATAGCACTTTCTTTGTAAACTGTTGTCATCATTTCACGAGTCTCTTTCGTTCGCTGATCCATTTTGGGTTTCGACCACGCGTACTACACCTTCTCTCTTCAATGTCCTGTTTAAACACAATAAACACACTCGCAGCGCTGATTCTCTCAAATTTGTTTAAACATGTGTCGACCTGTCTGGGGCAGGATACGACGATGGTGCACTCTTACGACCGTTAGCAATTTGACGTCATTCACCGAAATTTATTGTCACAGGTTGTATAAATTTCTGGTACAGCATTAGCTGTAAATAAATCACTAATTTTTTGTTTCGGTTGTGACAATATGTTTCGGTTGTGACCCGTGTTATCTAAAACAAATATTTTTGTGTGGATTGTTAAAAAAAGACAATGAATGAGAGGTAAAACATATCTATTTTGGAACAATGTAATATAAATAGAAAAGGGTTGCAAATAGCATTACATGAATGAGTAACTTGATTATTGAAAACTCATGGAACCACGAGCATTAAGGACAGTTGGAAATGAAAACTTCTTAGTTATGGACAACAGTGGTTCCCATGACATCTCTTCAGTGGACCACATCCATATCTTCCCAAAATGTTTCAGGTATTCTACTTGGCAAAGGCTGGATCCAAATTCAGAAATGCTTCAGACACATGCTCTGAAAGCCTTTCTTTCTATGATGATTTCAATAAAATCACCAACTTGAATAGGTTGAACAGGTGATTGGACAATCTTTTCTTCTTTTGTAGGCCTGCTTCCATTCATTAAGTTTTAAACACAAGCAGGACACCCTGGGCCAAAGCTTCAACATGATGAACACTTTGTGTCTGAGGAATTTGTTTAATATCAGTGCAGCATTCTTGTAGAAAAACAGCTTGACTATTGACTGCCTCTTTAGGTACATAAATTACCATAATTTTTTCCACTAACTTCATTGCACAGACGGAGAACTCGAAAGCATTTTGTACCACAGCCTTTCTTTTCGTATAACTACAGCTTGCTTGTTTGGACTAGAAGAAAGGTTTTTATATACATGCTGAACTGCTTTCCCAAAAGAATTCTTACTTCTGTAGGTACCCAGTGGATTCATTGGTGCGCTTAGAGTGTTAGTGGCAGCCTTCTTTTTCCCCAATCTGCATCTTCGTTGCCTTTCATTTTGGGAAAGCCTTTTCAGCTTCACCTTCTGTGTTTTCAC
Organism: Rhysida immarginata; assembly: GCA_023313115.1. Taxonomy (NCBI): domain Eukaryota; kingdom Metazoa; phylum Arthropoda; class Chilopoda; order Scolopendromorpha; family Scolopendridae; genus Rhysida; species Rhysida immarginata. The sequence continues at coordinate 514,828 of JAHWFO010004153.1, read as the reverse complement.
TTTTGGAGACAGATTTGCAACCAGTTTCTTGTCATTTTGTCTTCTCTGCTGGCCTCTCTTCTTTTCTTTTTGTAGATATGCTTCTCGTTGTTCAGGGTTTTCCTTCAGTTTTGCACGAAATGCACGAACGCGCTCTGTTGATGTTTGTGCCATGTTAGCTGCAGGGAAATAATGTATGTTGCTATAGTACATTTATATAATGACAAGAATAGGCACACATATATTAAAATATAGGCCTAACAATAGTTTAATGCCAGCTAACTAGTAAAAAAAAAATGAAATTAACCTAAACTACCGTCACAACCGAAACACACATTGTCACAACCGAAACTGACATTGTCACAACCGTAACGCCAAGAGCTATCATAAATACCTACTAACATTGTCACAAATTTCATGGCAAGTTTCTTTTACAAAACCAAAAGTGAATCCCAGAATTCACTTACTTTGATTAACTATTACAGTTACCAAATAACTTTTTTGCAGTTTTTGTTTTGGTTGTGACATTTTGATTTCACAAACATATAATGCTCATTTTAAATTCATAAATAAAAAAAAATTAAAATTTACAATTCTCACCTGTAGAGTAATACCTTGTGGTCTACCTACACAGTGGCAGCCATTTTAGATGTCATGGATAAAGCTGTACAGTGCTGCCAATGTTGCCACTTTTTAAAATTTTTTTTCAGTTGTCATAATTGCCTGGTTTCATGAGGTGTCACATGCTTATGTTGATGTTTATTGAAAATGAAGTTTATTTTAAAGTTCCACATTATCTTAGCTATCAAATGAGACATATAATAATGGAATATCTCTGACTTTGAAAATTTAGCTTCAGCACCCAAATCTCATGGATTGGCCCTATAATAATAGTGATGATCCACATAACTTTTTTCAAAATTAGGTCTTCGATTGTCGGTGATTTTAGTTGGATAATTATAGGACTGGGTCTATTGTTAGATCTAGTGCCCGACCTATGAATCACAATGATGTTTGATGGATCTAATTACACGTCTATCTTATCGTGTACTGGATTGGAAATTTTCGAAGTCAAATTCTCAGTGGGTTCTTCGGGCATGTTAAAAATCTGGATATTCGCTCAACAAGTATATTGTTCTCATTCGTCCATTTGGTCTTTAAGGTTATTTAAATGAATAGAGAGATCAATAGAGCCGGAGGAATTAGAATTATCAGTTGAAGGTTTAGGACATGAACAGATAGGTTCAGGTTCATCCGGTTGAGATTTAATATCTGCAAGGTCGGTTTCCACTTTGGTAATTCGAGACAATTATGACTGATCCAATTTTTCAGTGAATTTGTTGAGAATCAAGTCAGCCAGAGTCAGAGAACTATTTCTGGAAACCATTTTCAATTAATAGAGAAATAGAATCATCAGATAAGGTTTTGGTAGGTGAGTCCACGGTTGTTGTAAGGGTAACTGGTTTCCTTAAGAAAGACTGTGGTCTCTCGTCTCTCAGCATTATGAATAAGATAATTCAAAATCCTAGATATTGATGATATAAACTTAGTTGGCAAAATCCTTCATAGAGAGGTGTTTAAGGTTCTTTAAATTAATAGAGAATTTAGTAGACCAGTAGGAAGATTGAATTTAATCTTCAAAAGATAGTTAGCAACCAATGAATACTAATAACTCCACTTGTGGAGAGTGAAATTAAATACGTCTGTCTTGATCCTCCTTGTTTACGATAAAGGGATGAGAATGTTGGTGGCGGCAGTGTAATTACTTTGAGGCATCTTCTTCAGTTGGACTTGTGCTTTGATATCGTTAGAACACAAAAAAAAAGTGGAAAAATCTGGTTAACAAATAAGTGTCTATTATATACGAGGTCTGTTCAAAAAATACGTAGACTGTTTGAATTGCGCGGGCCCTGTTGGTCCCAATCAAAATCGCTTGGTGTCGCCATCTTCTGACAGATCCGCTGATTACAAGGCAGTTTTTTGATTGCAAATATCAGTATTGGTTGATTAGCTACGCGGTTGTTTGTGAAGTGTGTTTTTTTCGTTTGGCGGATTTTTAGAATGAGTGACTTGAACGAGCAAAGAGTTGCTGTGAAATTTTGTGTTAATTTTGTGTCTGCGGGATGCTATCCGGCGGAAAAGGCCAGAAATGTGGACGAGTGGTGACCGGTTGTTTCATCACGACAACGCTCCAGCCCATTCAGCCCTCAGAACTCGAGAGTTTTTGGCCAAACACTCGATCACTGTTCTTCCTCACCCACCCTACTCACCTGACCTCGCTCCTTGTGACTTCTTCTTGTTTCCCAAACTCAAAAGACCTTTGAAAGGAAGGAGATTTGAGACGATTCCCAACATAAAGGCAAATGCGACGAAGGCGCTGAAGGACATCACAAAAGAAGCGTTCCAGGACTGTTTCCAAAAGTGGAAACACCGTTGGGATAAGTGTGTGCGTCGGGGAGGAGAGTACTTTGAAGGGGACCCAGATGTGTAACTTCTGAATAAAGTATATTTTGTTTTATGACGTCAGTCTACGTATTTTTTGAACAGACCTCGTACAGTGTTATTAAGAAATTTTTATTGTTATGGACTGGCTACATACAGGGTCTAAACCTCTGTCACAAACTTCTGGTGGTGATTCCCCACAGCGAGATGAAACAAAAGTTCATATAAACATTGTTCGGATAACGAACCGTTTATGAGATTTCCGCAGTTAAAAGTGAAGTTTCAGCAGCTGGTTTTGTACTCTGTGGATGGCAGGTGACATGCAAGAAGCTGCAACAAATGTTCAAAATGATGACCGTGAGATGCAGCATACACATTGAGGCGACAAAACATTGACTTGCCTACTCGTTCGAGAGTCCCTGGGCTGTCTCTTGCAGCGCTGAAAGAATTATCAATGTGGTTCCAAAGCTCATCAACCTCCTGGACAGTTGTGGCATACACCTGGTCTTTCATGTGACCCCATACCTAAAAGTCAAGAAGGTTTAGATCCAGCCATGCGACACCCTGTCTTCCTATCCACCATCCTGTCATGTCACCTGCCATCCACAGAATAGAAAATCCAGCTGCTGAAACTTCAATTTTTAGCTTCGGAAATCTCATAAATGATTCATTATCCAAACCATGTTTATATTGTGACTTGATGTCAATTTGGTTTTGCTTGTATAGTTTGGGTTTGGTTTAAGTGTAAGTATATTTGCGGGAATTATTCCGTCATTATTTTTATATACTTTAGTAATGGTTGAATCATTGCACCTGGCTTATATGTCTTGTATTTTGGTTATTTTAGATGTTAAATCTTTTGTTTGGTTTAAGATAGTTGCCTGTATTGTTGAAAAACTGTTTTTGCCATAACAATGGTGCAGATATGAGAGGACAGCATTTTTGTAAGATCTTTTCTGTGAAGAGATGCTGTGTTCTCATGGGCGTTGTTTCGGTGTTGTGTCCTTTTTGGTTAAAAAATAAGTTTTTTTTTTGGTGTGTGTTATTGTAGAGTCGACAGGAACCAATGCCATGTTGCTTAGGCGTTTTTTTGCGCTGAAAATTAGTCCCTCATTGTGAAGGGGGATAACGCTGGTAGACAGTCGTTTCTGGTTAATTCAGTTTATCAGTTCATTATAACCAGACTGTACATTGGAGTAATTATGCCTCATAAGTAATAGAAGCGTTTGAAGCCAGCGATTGTTTTTTTTATTCACTGGTATCGTCATGGGATTGACAAAGTTGAACCGTGATGGTCTTTTGTTGGAGTTTCGAACCTTCTGAATGCTATGCTTGTAAAGCCAATGGTGAAATTTTATCTAAGGATGACCAGTGGTGAGTGCATAGAATAACTATTTTGACGGGTTCATTTTCGTTGTGGAACAGTTGTCCCTTGTATTGACATGATGTTGATGATCGCTTATCAACTGTCAACAGGAGGGTTGTTTGAAGCGATTTTGCATAGATAACTGTTTTTGTGGGTGTGCTGACTGATCTGTTCCCTAGTGCTCATGACTACATAACTCTTATGAGAAAAAATGTTTCGGAATTCAAATACCTAGATTGAACAGATACTTTTCATGGTGTTTTCTTTAGTTGTTGAAATTGCCCTTTTGATTACTTTGCCGTCTCTCATGTGGGTCATTGATCACGTAATTTTCCTGTAAGGTGGAACGAGGCCTCCTCCCGCCATAAAGGTAGCATCAGTAGATGCGGGGCAGTTTTGATCTGGTTCTGTTGATCCAGATGTGTGGGCTAAACATTGAATTCTTGAATAGCATGGTTCAGGGTACTAGCTGGGTGCCTCCCGTCTCCTGTTATGCACATCTGTGTTGCTAATTAATTTTTCAGCTGGCAGTTAAGGGTTCCAGTGCCCCCCCCTTGTGGTTAAATAAAAAGGGTCATGCGACATTTTCCGTACGTCGGTTAGGATTGTGTAGTTGTACCTGGCGGCACTATCGTATAGTCGATACTGTGTCAGGTTAGAAGGCCTGATCGTGGTGTTTTGTTTTGTGGGCTCAAATTAATCTTATGAGGTGCTAATATAGGAGGTGGAGAAAGGAGTTTGTGAAGCTGGATAGGGGATGATCCTGGGTTCCCTCGTGGTGGACAAGCAGAAACAGGCACACAGTTGTCAATGACCTGTTGAGACTATGCAAATTTTGTTTAATATGTTATATGACCTGCATAGGGTTATTAGGAGGAGAAGACAGATTCCACTATTTCCACAAGTTTATTTGACATTCCATAAATGTACATTTTGGCTACAAAGTAAATTCCTGGGATTCATACAGATGATGGCCACTTTGTAGCCGAAATGTACATTTATGGAATGTCAAATAAACTTGTTGTGGAAATAGTGGAATCCGTCTCCTCATCCTCACCAAAACATCACAGATCGGCAAGGTCAGTCTCTGTTCTTATTTATATTTACTATATATTTTAAGTACTCTGTCTGCATAGAGTTGTTACTCATTTTGTATAAGCTGTTGTTGGATATACACTGATTGGAAGAAAGTAATTGGACACTTTCGATTTTAGACGTTTTGTCGAATATCTAGAAAAATACTTGACGAATTATCCTGAAATTTCGGGGGTGTAAAAAGGATGTTACACATCATATATTTTAGCGAAGGTTTTCTCCCGAAGGCAAATAGGGGACCAGCAAAGAAGTGAACCAAAAAAATAATATTTGGAATCACCCTGTAAAAAATAATGCTTGAAATGCATTGTAGCTGTAGCATATGCTTAGGAGGCTTGTTTAACTTTTTCTGTGTTCATTTGTATGAGAATAGCACGTATATTCATGGAGATGTAAAGGTTTCTTTAAAAAGGTCGAAATGTTTTCGTAAGTTTTTTATTTATAACATGCAGGATTTTCAACCCAATGCAATGCCATTTTCAGGAAACTTTACAAACTACAGTACAGACAACACCCTGCAATCAGAATAGAAAAATATTAAATATTTGATGAAATATGAGCATTTTTACTAAATAATGTTTAACTGCGCATGCGCATGCGTTACCGAATTGTCTTTTGCATAATTTATTAGCCAAATGTATAAATGAGTTGAAATTCAGTTCCTCTCAAAAATAAACAAAATGATAAGGGGTTTTCCCAAATTTTTATTTTTGGATCGGACATCAGTATCAACTTCTTCTCCTTATGCTGACATGAAATAATATTGACTTCATATCAGTGTAAGAAGAAGAAGAAGTTGATACTGGTGTCCGATCCAAAAATAAAAGTTTGGAGAAAGCCCCTTATCGTTTTGTTTATTTTTGAGAGCAACTGAAATTCAACTCATTCTATCGGCGATACCTATCTAATTTTCACGATATTTGCTTGGGCTTTTTATAAGAGTAGCTCTATACATTTGGCTAAGAAATTATGCAAAAGACAATTTGGTAACCCATGCACATGCGCAGTTAAACATTATTTAGTAAAAATGCTCATATTTCATCAAATATTTAATATATTAATATTCTGATCGCAGGGTGTTGTCTCTACTGTAGTTGTTAAGTTTCCTGAAAATGGGTTGCATTGGGTTGAAAACCCTGCATGGTATAAACAAAAAATTTACAAAAAAAAAATTCCATTTTTTTAAAGAAACCTTTATATCTCCATGAATATACATGCTATTCTCATACAAATGAACACAGATAAGTAGAAGAAGCCTCCTAATCATATGCTACAGCTACAATGCATTTCAAGCATTATTTTTTACAGGGTGATTCCAAACATTATTTTTTGGTTCACTTCTTTGCTGGTCCCCTATTTGCCTTCGGGAGCAAACCTTCCCTGAAACATATGATGTGTAGCATCCTTTTTACACCCCTGAAATTTCAGGATAATTCGTCAAGTATTTTTCTAGATATTCGACAAAACGTCTAAAATCGAAAGTGTCCGATTACTTTTTTCCAATCAGTGTATTAAGATGTTATTAAAATGGAGTTATTATCCACTACACAACCTGGTCGTACTTCTTACCCCATAACAAGCCCAAGAACCCCCTTAGTTAGTACACTTCCCCGTGGGTGGCGTTTGCCACACTTGTCCTTTGGGACTGGTGTTCCCCGGGCTCGGCACAATATGAATTTTTGTTTTTTCATCTTGCTGTGGGGAATCACCCCCAGAAGTTTGTATAATTGAAGTAAAGATTATATTTAAACAAACTGTGAAAATTATTAACAAAAAAATTACTTAAAGGTCAAGTTATTTTTTTTGTTTTCATTTGGACGTTCTTGATTTAATGGATGCATCCCACTACTTTTTTGCCCACATCGTTGTCATCATTGAAGGCTGCCCAATGTATTTCAGTGCGACTTCGAATGCATCCATTGCCTCAGAATGACTAATCCTTCATCTTCATTGCTTTCTTCAGAATGAGAAAATGGAGATGATTTGTTCATCGGTAAGCTGTTTGGTGACCTTGGAAATGTTACCTTCTGCTAGACACATGGTCGGTTAATCCAAGGAGTCCAATGTCGGATGAGGGGTTCTACTGTATATGTATTATAACTAAGACATTTCTGAACATTTGGATGCCAAAAGAGATGCCCCTTTTCATTCTTAGGATGAACTTTACATATCATCATCATCATCATCATCATCATCATCATCATCATCATCATCTTCATCATCTCAGTCTATTTGTTGTACTGTCTTCTGGCAATGTGTCCAGCAGACATTCCCGCTTCTTGATGTCAAACTCTTTTGCTTGTCCTCGAAACCAAGTGAGCCATTTTTGTCTCTCCTTGTAATATCTAGCTACATAATTCCATGCTTCATTGGGTATTTTGTAGTCGTTGATTGCCTTGGTGATTTCTGTTCATGTTTCTGCTCCATAAGTGAGGGCCATGACAATGACTTGCCTAACATAGATTTAAAATTGTTTTTAATATGATTCTGGTAGTATTCTATACCCTGTTTTCCTTGCTTATATCTATGACATTCACTGTTAAACTTTTTTTTTCTAATAAATAATTTTCCTTATTTTAAGCAGAAGCTGTCTGTATGTTTGCAGACTTGGAAGTGATTGATTTTCCTAAGATAATTTTCCTTATATCCCCTCCAGTGTTTCATGCAAAACCTGATCCTTTAATGGTAAGTAAAAACTAAATGATATTGTTTTAATTTCACTAGAAATAGCAAGATACAAGGGTTTGAGTGAAAAGTTATGGCAGCAGGTGTATAATTGAAACATTTGCAAGAATGAAACCTCACTGATCTTGGTGGATTGCCTATAATGATCCTTTGACAACGAACATTGGTAGATTGCCTCTAGTGAAGTCTGAATCTTATTTTTAGTTTTTGATGCAGATGTTTCTCAAGGGAACATTCGAATCGTGTAAGTGCAATGCAAAAAAGACCCATTTCATTCAACATAGCTAAAAAGAAAAAAGAGTATTATGTGCAAAATTTTACATGCAGTAAGCAAATTAAAATCAAAAATTAAAAAAAAAAAACCCAGTAAAATTCTTAATCAGTTGGTTAATCTCTTGAACAAATGCAAGTTTAACTTGGCTTAACTTGTTTGCTTGAATTTTACGAGTTATTTTATGGCTTTTGATTCCGTGTCATAACTTGTAGTTTCTAAACCATGTTGCTGATGCCTTGAAGATATGCTGATTGTCAGGATCTAAACCAGGGTTTCCCACCTTTTTGGCATGATGAAGCCACTAATCCTGCCCATTCAGAAGTTGTGGTCATGCAAGAGTTTAATATATATTCACTATCTCATCCAATAGATTCCGCCAGCGAACATTTTTGGTACATTGAGTAGGATGAGATTGTATAATAAAAGAAAATCTGCAGGCTTCACTGTGATGTCCC
>JAHWFO010004153.1:397709-483898 GCA_023313115.1 Rhysida immarginata | reverse complement strand
TGTTTATACCATGCAGGGTTTTCAACCCCAATGCAATCCATTTTCAGGAAACTTGACAACTACAGTAGAGACAACACCCTGCAATCAGAATATTAGAATATTAAATATTTGATGAAATATGAGCAGTTTTACTAAATAATGTTTAACTGCACATGCGCAAGTGTTATCAACATGTTTTTTGCATAATTTATTAGTCAAATGTATAGAGCTACTTTTATAAAAAGCCGAAGCAAATGTCATGAAAATTCAGAAAGATATCGCCGATAGAATGAGTTGAATTTCAGTTGCTCTCAAAAATAAACAAAACGATAAGAAGCTTTCTCCAAATTTTTATTTTTGGATCGGACACCGATATTAACTTCTTCTCCTGAAGTTGACATGAAGGCATATGGACTTCATATTGAGTTTATATCAGCTTAAGGAGAAGTTAATATCTGTGTCCGATCCAAAAATAAAAATTTGGAGAAAGCCCTGTATAGTTTTGTTTAATTTTGAAAGAAACTGAAATTCAATTCATTCTATTGGCGATATCTTTCTGAATTTTCATATTTGCTTGGGCTTTTTATAAGAGTAGCTCTATACATTTGGCTAATAAATTATGCAAAAAAACATTTTGGTAACACTTGGGCATGTTCAGTTAAACTGCTCATATTTCATCAAATATTTAATATATTAATATTCTGATCGCAGGGTGTTGTCTCTACTGTAGTCGTTAAGTTTCCTGAAAATGGATTGCATTGGGTTGAAAACCCTGCATAGTATAAACAACAAATTTACAAAAAAAAAAATCCATTTTTTTAAAGAAACCTTTATATCTCCATGAATATACATGCTATTCTCATACAAATGAACACATAAGTATAAAAAGCCTCATAATCATATGCTACAGCTACAATGCATTTCAAACATTATTTTTTACAGGGTGATCCCAAACATTATATTTTTTGTTCAATTTGTTACTGGTCCCTTATTTGCCTATGGGACAAATCTTTCGCTGAACTATATAAGATGTAACATGCTCTTTACACCCCTGAAGTTTCAGGATAATTCGTCAAGTATTTTTCTAGATATTTGACATAACATCTAAACCGAAAGATTTTCCTATTATTCTGTTCACCCCTATAGATACTAATACAATATTTAAACAGAAAATACCAGTGTTGTGGTAAATACTGCATAAGAATACTTAAGTCCAAATTATTTTTATAAAAAGTTACTTAAAATGTAAGTATAAATAAATTGTTCGATTTTACTTATTACCTGGTACTTATAAGTATAAGTACTAAAATTGAAACATCTGGTTAATAGATAACCTAACAGTTTATTTTTTTTCTATTGTTAATAAACTTATAAAAATTTACAATTTTTTGAAATTTTTATTTTTTTTAAGTAATAAAAGTGTTTCAAAATTATTATCTCTAATTCTATTTCTCCTCTGTAAAAGAATTTGCCCAACTTCACTAAATAGTCTCTCCACAGGTCCACAGGAAGAGAAGTATTATATTTCAAAAATAGATTCAATACTCTTTTGAAGTTTTTTAATTGATCTAGCGAATGACTGTTCTCTTCAAGATACCGTAAGCCAAGCCTTCAAGCCTAGCACTGTCTGGTTGAATTCTATTGCTTTCTGTGTCAAATTCAAAAAAAGTATTTTTTATTAACCACAGAGGTATCTAGAGGAGATATCAAATCCTCTCGAGTATTGATTCTCTCTAAATCATCAAGAAAAATTGTCTGGGCTAGTAGCCTGTCTTCTTCATTTTGCAACCACCTTAACTTGAAGTATGGATGAGCCACAGCAGCAATAATATAGGTTTTATTGGTGTTGTAGACTGTTTTAAAGTTATGAATCTCAGGAAATCTTTTCTTCAATCCTTCCTTAAGCGCTGTAATAAGTTCAGCTGCTTGCTTAAGGATAATGGTAATAATTGATGGTAATATCCAATTGATACTTGTCCAATCGATAGTATCGATAAACTATCACTATCGTCCCATCACTAGATGGATCGCACACCACTACGTTTCATTTATTATAACTTGCTGCCGTTTATTCATAATATATGTAATTGAATAATAAGGCATGACATTAAATAAATTTGCAATTTTAAAGGTGAAAGGCAAATGAGGTGATACACACCTTTTAATAGTAGAATGAGATTAAAAATTTAACTAAAAATTATAATAAAATTATTAAGTCACGGCAATTGATCTGGTGAAGGAAATCGGGTAGAAGTAGCTAGAACGTAATGGTCCTGTAGGAGTCTTGTAGGGGTCACATGAGAAGTGAAGTAAAGCAAGTAGAAATAAGTTAAAAGTTGATGGGGTTTTTTTAGAAATCTTGCAGAGGTCGCAGAAGTAAAACACAGATGAAGGACACAGGGCTAAAATTTAGAACAGCTCGGAGATTCAGCAGAAACATAATTAGTGGAATGAAGAAGGCTTTCCGAGTCAAAGAACCAAAGATCAGAAGAAGGAACTTGTGAAAGATATAAATTATAACAAAAATCGTTTTCGAGAATTATTCTCATCACCAGTTTGAAAAAGTAATTTGAAATAAATATCAGTAAAATACAGAAACATAATAAAGAATACGGGAAACAAAGTTGTGATTATTACAGAATTACAGAGTGATAAAATATTGTTGGGTGTGTTGGATTGTTTAAGTATAGTGATTATTATTTTTTGGAAGTAATTCCATTTGTTATTGATGTCAATTGATGATTTGGCCAATGTTTTTCATTCAGAATGATGTTGGTTTCCTTTATGAGTCTTTTTTGTAATTATTATTATTTTTTTTTAACTTTGTTCAAATCTGGTGTATGATTTTGATTAATGCAGTGGTTTACTAGATGATTGTTTGTATCCTTATTGCAAAATGCTTTTTTATTCGTGTTTGTAATTGATGTTTTGTTTGACTTGTGTAAATGTATTCACAGTTGGTGCAATGAATTTGGTAAATTATGTTGGTGGTGCTCCATTTTTCTTTGTTATTTAGTTGAAATTTGTAATTGTGTTGTTGTTTTGTTTATTTGTTTTTATATTGATGGTTGTTGTTAAAGTTTTAGTTAGGTTGTTTGTTATTTATTTTACTTAACTAAAACATTAATAACAACCAAGAAAAATCATAAGAAAAATGGAGCACCATTACATTATTTGCCAAATTCCATGCACAATTGTGAACACATTTACACAGGTCAAAAAAAAACATCAATTACAAACATGAATAAAAGAGCATTTCGTAATAAGGATACAAACAATCATGCATTAATCAAAATCATACACCAGATTGGAACAAAGTTAAAATCATACGCAGAGAGAATAATTACAAAAGACTCTTAAAAGAAACCATCAACATCATTTCAAATGAAAAAAAAAAATTATCCAAACCATCAATTGACATCAATAACTCTAAAAATTTATCACTATACTTAAACAATCCAACACACTCAACAATACTTTTCTCACTCTGTAATAATCACTACTTTGTTTCCCATATTATTTGTTATATTTCTGTTTTTAACTGAAATTTATTTCAAATTACCTTTTCAAACTGATGATGAGAATAATTCTCGAAAACATTTTTTGTTATAATTTATAGTTTTCACAAGTTCCTTCTTCTGATCTTCGGTTCTTTGACTCAACAAGCCTTCTTCATTCCACTAATTCTGTTTCTGCTGAATCTCCGAGCTGTTCCAAATATTACCCCTGTGTCCTTCATCTATGTTTTACTTCTTCTGTGACCTCTACAAGATTTCTAAAAAAAAACCATCAATTTTCACTTATATCTACTTGCGTTACATCACTTCTCATGTGACCCCTACAAGACCCTTACCCTCTAACTACAATACCATCATTGTGCTACTTCTATTTGATTTCCTTCACCAGATCAATTAGAATGACTTTTGTTAATAATTTCATTATAATTTTTACTTATATTTTTAATCTTGGTCTACAATTAAAAGGAATGTATTTATGATTAAATATTATACAAGTGTGTCTTAGTATATTCAAGTGGGCCATAACTGAAGCAAACTAAAGGTTATCATCCAATAGGCAGAAACCTGATTTGTTGTTATTACTGTCATTACATTGAGAATAGCTAACTTTTATATCATATTTAGCTTCCTCCTTGCTTCCATCACAATTTAGTAATGTCAAGTGGTAATTATTTATTCTATTAATATAAAGTTAAGAATGGTTAGATGAAAGTATGGGTTAAATTGCTTGTTGTTGATGATATTCAATTGATACTACAATTAATGTCTAATTGATAAGTGTAAAAATAATTAATGTTATTGTTAATTTATGCATTGTAAAAATTAAAACAAGAGGACAAAAGTTCTAAAAAAAAAAAAAAAAATTCTACACAAAGATGATTTTCCTCTTTGGTGTAGTGGCTTATTGGAAAAGAAAAGTGATGGCTTATTGGAAAAGACATTTTTCTTGAAAACAAAACATTGATGTAATAGATATAGGAGCAGTTCAAATATCCAGATTTCCTTCAATTTTTCTTGGAAATACAGGAGATTTCCTTCAAATTCTCTAGCAATTTCACAGAAGATTTGGACAAAAAACAAAATTTTTTTTTGCTGCTCTTACTTTCCAATTTAAGGAATTAGTTAAATTCTTATGTTAATTTTCACAACATAAAATAGTAAAACTCCTTCTAAACTCACTCATATAACAGCAATTTCCTTTTCTAAAGTGAACACAAGATTAATCAATTATTAGATGCTTAGCATCCATAATGTAAATTGGGAAATTAATTAGACATGCCTAGTTTTTCTTTCTTTGGACAGCATATAGTGGGGTTATTAGTATGAATTGTCTTGAAATTTCTAAGATCAACCATTTAGGATGCTTTTGACATCATTTTGGCAATGCAATACCATGCATTCTTAACTGATTTATCCATTAGAAAAAAAATCCTAATACTTAATTTCATCTAAACATCAATGTTCTCACAAAATAGCAATATTTAAGATCCATATTATTAATGAATAATTACCAATTGAATCATAAGTGAGGAGTGGATTTGAACCATACAGTGCAATGGTTAAAAAAAGTTAGCAATTCTCAATGCAAATTAATTAAAGATACCAAAAGTTTAAAAGGAAAATAAAAAATAAGAATAATTCACATTTACATATTTCATTACTGTTAAAAAAAAAAATGATGAGATTTTAATTACTGGTCTTTCTAAAATAGAAAACTTTATAAGTGGAAAACCGATTTCCACCTTTTCTATAAAACTACTGCTTGCTTTTTATTTTGTTTTTGAAGAATTTCTATGTTTAATATTTTCATACATTATATAACTGTACTGCTTTTCATGATATAAACTTTCAATCTGCATTCTTTCATGTAATATTGATTTTATATCTAACAAGGGAATGTTTCGAATCAATCATGTAAAGGTGTTGCAGAACTGGAGCTATTCGTTCAATAGAGCATAAAAAAAAATGTTATATGCAATGAGCCAGAGGCAATTGAGATATTTGATTTCAAAAATTGAGGTTTCTGACCACACAGCTGATTGTCAGAATCTAAACTAGTCTTTTCTATAGGAGCTCACAAATGAAGTGTCTCATCATGAATTGTCTCATATGATGTACTTTCTGTACTTTAGAGAAAACTTATCGGTAATCTTCAATTTGTTGGTAGAAATTGAGTGTTTTTTAAATAAATAAACGAAAAACACTACTCCACGTAGGTATTTTATTACAGACTCAGATGTATATTTCGGATTTCAAAAATCCATCATCAGTAGTGACTTTTGAGTGTTTTTGTCACACCAGTCTCCTCACATTTCTGCTTGAACAGAGAAAAATTTCAATCTAGGAGAACTGTCAATTGCTTTATCTGGTTGATAGAATATTGGAGGATTCTTGTCTTTTTTTTTCCTAGGCTGCTTTGTACAAATTCTGCATGTGTCAGCTCGAATATTTTAAATGGCGATGAGTGATAAGAGAAGCTATTCCCTCTTTACTCCATTTCTTCTTGAGTGGATTGTGGGCTTTCCTCATCACTTAATTGCTCTTCCTTATCATCAAGATTGATATCTAATGTTGTATACTCCTGTATTAATATTTCCTAACTTTTTGAAATTAAATATCTCCTTTGCTTCTGGCTCATGACATGCATAAAATATAGTGCATAGTCATATTTTTTCTATCGAAAGCAATAGGTCTGATTTTGCATTGCGCTTAAGACTATTTGAAACATTCTCTTGTGAGAAGGCATAGGTATAAATATGCCATTTTTTGACATCTCTTTGTTTAGAAGTTTTTAAGAAGCGATAAGATTGTTTAAATGCCTACCTTATTGATTGACTTTGCTGCTCTTTGAGGTCAGATAAATTTTAAAACTTTAAGGGATGGACTTGAATTGAAGGCTCTTTGTGCAGATTGTGTTGAGATGGGTTTTTTTGTCCCATTCAGGTGAAGCCGAATTTTGAATGGACTCAAATTTTGAATTTTTTTTTTATCATATCGAGGCTATGTTCTGATGAGGATTAGAAAATGGGAAATGCTTTTTATGATTCAGTAGAATCATTTAGATAAAAATGAGTTAAATTTTGTAATTTTACCTTTGTGAATGCTACGTAGAGGACAGTCCATCGTTTATGGTTTTATTGTTGTCCTTGGTTTCTAAAAACTGTGAATAAATTAAATTTTTTTATTACAATAGTATGTTGCAGTGAAGTAATGAGTAATTTAATTTTTTTTTTAAACTTCAACAAATAATAATGAAAGAAACTAAAGCAGAAAGAATCGCAAAAATGAGTTTGTTTTTTTTTATTCTTTTAAAATTCCATAATTTAAGACCATTAAGGTTGTTGAAAAAATTGTTTGAATCAATTCTCATGTTTGAATTTTTTTATTTTATTGAAGGGAGTTATTGGTTTTGGAAATTGAAACCTAAGAGCAGTTTCATTTGGTCATTTGCACTTCATGTAAAGCAAACCCATGTATGAAGACTTCTTGCAAGAACTTTGGAGGATGCTGAGAAAAAGTAATCAGTCTTAGATTAACTTTGGTATTAATAATGTAAATGTTTTATATTATTAACCTTTAAATAATATAAAACATTGTTATAAACTGGGTATAAGATTCTGGCTTTTGAATTTATCTGAGCAGGGTATTTTTAGTGTCATTGCAAAAAAATAGCAGCATTAAGCTTCATTTATTTTTGAATCAGATCAGATGTAAACTAAAATCAAGTTTAATTGGTTTTTAGTTCATCGTTGATGCCGAATATCTATTAGAGCCAATAGTCTGTGGCATGCTAAAAATCAGCTACCTTATCTTTAAGATTTTTCGAAACTTAGATTTTCTGGCCAAATCTTCGCCATACAACATGCCAGATCCTTACAGTTTTTCCGATTACACCATATGCCAAAATTTTCTGTTTTTTTCCACTAAGTAGTAAGTGTTATTTCCTAATTGCTTATACACTATCTACCCCAAAGTAATTGGACACTTTCAATTTTAGACTTTTTGTGGAGTATGTAGAAAAATATTTAATGAATTATCCTGAAAGTTCAGGGGTGTAAAGAGCATGTTACACCTCATATATTTCAGCGAAAGTTTTATCCTGAAGATGAATAGGGGACCAGGAACAAAGTGAACAAAAAAAATAATGTTTGGGATCAACCTGTAAAAAATAATTCTTGAAATGTGTTGTAGGCTTCTTTTACTTATCTGTCTTCTTTCGGATGAGAATAGCACGTATATTCATGGAGATATAAAGGTTCCTTTGTTTTCGTAAGTTTTTTGTTTATGACATGCAGGGTTTTCAACCCAATGCAATGCTATTTTCAGGAAACTTGACAAATACAGTAGAGACAAAACCCTGCAATCAGTAAATAAAAATATTGAATATTTAATGAAATATGAGCATTTTTACTAAATAATGTGTAACTGTGCATGCACAATGATTTCCAAAATGTCTTTTGCATAATTTATTAGCCAAATGTATAGAGTTACTCTTATAAAAAGCCCAAGCAAATACCGTGAAAATTCAGAAAGGTATCGCCGATAGAATGAGTTGAATTTCGGTTACTCTCAAAGATAAACAAAACAATAAGGGGTTCTCTCCAAATTTTTATTTTTTGGACCGGACAACCATATCAACTTCTTCTTACGATGATTTGAAGGCATATTGGCTTCATATCAGCTTAAGGAGATGAAGTTGATACTGGTGTCCGATCCAAAAATAAAAATTTGGAGAGGACCCCTTATCATTTTGTTTATCTTTGAGAGCAACTGAAATTCAACTCATTCTATCGGCGATACCTATCTGAATTTTCACGGTATTTGCTTGGGCTTTTCATAAGAACAGTTCTATACATTTGGGTAATAAATGACACAATAGACATTTTGGTAACTCTTGTTAAACATTATTTAGTAAAAGTGCTCATATTTCATCAAATATTTAATATTTTAATGTTCTGATTGCAGATTGTTGTCTCTACTGTAGATTGTCAAATTTGTAGAAATACTGTAGAAAATGGCATTGCATTGAGTTGAAAACCCTGCATGTTATAAACAAAAAAATCTACGAAAACATTTAAGTTTTTTTTAAAGAAACCTTTGTAACTCCATGAATATATGCGCTATCGTTATACGAATGGACACAGCTAAGTAAAAGAAGCCTCCTAATCATATGCTACAGCTTTATTTGAAGCATTATTTTTTTACAGGGAGATCCCAAACATTATTTTTTTTGTTCAGTTTTTTGCTGGCCCCTATATGCTTTCGGGACAAACCACCTCTGAAATATGAGGTATAACATTCTCTTTACACCCCTGAACTTTCAGCATTTGGGAAAACGAGGGGTTATTGAAGGAAGGCATCTCCAGCAGGATGGAGTACATGATGGTTTGCTTAAGTTATTTACAATGTTATTATTACTCTGGGAAATATTAGCCATTTGTAATCATGTTTTGAACAGCTTTTCAGTAATTGTTATTTCATTACGGTATTTTTATTGGCATTGGGGAAATTTTAAAATATGCATTTCTTGGTCACAAGAGTACAGTTTGAAGGAATACAGGCCATTTTCAACCCTCTTTAGGCAATGGCAATTGGGAAATGACATTTGTTCTCTAGGAGAGAAAATTGTTATACAGTTATTCTCAACTATGTGCTGTCTGAAGTAAAAACAAAAGATGGGCGTGTCCAGTTTAGCATTTATAAAGGAGAGCTCATGAAATGTAAATAAATTAGTTATTTTTTATTTATTTTTTTTTATCACCATTTTGGATGTCAGTGGCTCACTAAATCAACCAATTGGATAATTAACGATTGGATGATGGTTTTGCTGGTAATAAAAGATAAAGAGTGAAGGTTTATAAAGTATTTTATAAAAAAAATCATTTGTTTTGATGGATAAACTTTGAAATTACGTGTCAGCTTTCATTCTGTGTTTATGACTGGCCTTAATACAATTTAAAGAGTTCACGTTTTTGTAATTGTATGAAATATTAAGTCATTGTAATTAATGTTCCTTTATTAGTTAAATGTCATTGTGTTTAAATGTTTTTTTATTTGTTTCTCCTTAGGTTTCTGGTGATAGTCGTTATCTCCAAAGATATCCTCAGCGATACTCATTTTGTACCGAAACATTATCGAAGGATTATTCAAGTTACTAAAGATAATAAGAGAAAATTGCAGCAAGTTTTCTTAATAATTTGAAATTGGTTTTGTGCATGTTATTTTATTTTTTAAATAAATAAGTAAATAAAGAAATTTTATTCAATCGATGGTGCCGCTTATTTATTATTATTATTATTATTATTTTTATCTCTATGGTCAATTAATAATAATAATCAGGCTTTCTTACGTTTATTTACGATTGGAAATCGTAGTCGTATATTAAAAAAATAATGTTACTTGAATAATAACGTAGTCACTCTTCAAACCATAGGCATTGGAGTCCGGAGCGATTGGCTTCCGTGTTGGTTCTAATTGTACCTCAAAATTAATGCTGCCCTCTAGCGAGACTTAGGATAAATTGGCTCTGGGAAAGCGAAACCTAGGGCGAAGTGTAAGGGGGTTCGAGGGTATTTTCCCCCTTTTCCCATAGTAAATGTATAGTGTATATATATAGGGGGCAGCAGTCTGGGAACGAGGGTATAGTGATCTGGGTTCGAGGGTATATACGTCTGGTGTCGAGGGTATTTTTTACTCAGTGAATGTGACATAGTATTTTATCCATGGTATGTTGTCGCTTCGAATTTACAATATTATAGAATGTGTTATGTGAAGGCAGCTCTCCTTTTTTTTTCGATGGCCAATCTGATTTCTTAAAATACTTCTCCCCTTTACCCGATCCACGAGGTAGTGGACACCATAAGCTCATTTTTTTTTTTTTTTTTAATGTTTTTTCCTCTATTATTAATAAAGGACTAAACCAATATGTACACTGAGAATTTTTATTAAATCAATAAACAAAATTCCTCATCAATAATAAGAAATTACAAAAATATGGCAAGACAATTACTTCCGACAGAGTGTATGTTTGGACGAAGCGAACTCGTCCTGGGCCATCTGAACCTTGTGGCATAATATTAGAAAAAAAAAGAATGCAACTGTGAAATCTCTTAACATTCGAGTAGATGGGCTTCATTGATGTTTTACAATTAATTTTTATTCGTTTTGAACGGGGACTTCATGAGCAGGACAGCCGAGCAACCTGTGAAATAAAAAAAAAAAGTAATAAATTATTAGAAATATACGAACGATGAAGAAATACCTAATACCCAAGAAAGAAATACCTAATCACCAAATACTGAATAACATGTACTTAAACCATCAAATATTTTGCCCCTACTTGCTCGACGCCCAGATTTTATTATTTAATGGTATTAAATATTACCTAGAAAACGCCCTGTGTAAATGGTGTCATAAACATTTACTACCTCTCCGCCAGCATTTTTTATGTATTCCGCTGGTATTCCATCCAGCCCCATTGCTTTATTTGCTTTCAGTTTTTGAATCGCCTTCCAAGTTTCCTCTCCAGTGATTTCTTCATTTAGCTCGTTGTGGTGTTCGCCCTCCATGTGCTTCTCTATCATGCTACTAGTCTCCTCATCATTCTTCCCCTCCAATAGTTTCATAAAATGTTCTCTCCATTCTTCTATGTCAATTCCCACCCTCTCTATCCTTTTCTTTTTCCTTGTTTATTTATAAGCCGCCAGAAATCCTGACTGTTTCTGCCTGTTCTGATCTTATCGGCCCACCTCCTTACTTCATCCCTCTTCTGTTTACATATCCTTTGAAACTCTCTCTTTTCCTTGATATATTCTTCCCATAACACTTTCCTACCATCTTTTCTCATTTGCTCCAATTTTTTCTTCTTCCTTCTTTTTCTCCCTGCAGTTTTCATCAAACCACGTGCCTCCCTTATAACCTCTCACCATCCCCATTTCTTCCCCAGTAATCTTCATGTATTTCTCAAATGCTCCAGTTCTTCTATGGTTCCACTCTGATGTCTCCTTCTCCTGAAAACTGCAGTACATCTGTTGTTGAATTCCTTCCCTTTTTTTCCTTCCGTGCATGCATCTTTCGTTCTTTCCCACATTTTTCTCCTGCTATTGCTGCCCTGAGTTCCAAGATAATCGGTTGATGATCCGAGATGATCTCTTTGCCTACTTTAAAATCCTCAATGCGATCCATACATTCAACACTGGCCACCAAATAGTCGATCACTAATCTTCCATTGCCCTCTACGAAGGTCCACTCACCTTCCTCATCCACTTTGTTCTGTCATTTAGTATTACCCATCCCATCTCTTCACATTTGTAACATGTTTAGACCCTCTTTATTCACTATGATATCCCTTGATTCTCGCTTATTTTCCATCCTGTTAGTTATACCTCCCCAAGTCAGCCTATCAAATTTTTGTACTTTCCCAACTCACGCAATCCAGTCTCTATTTCATTGTTTAGCCACTCCTTCCTGAGATTTTCAATCCCATTGTCGTTATATACGCTAATTATTGTATATGGGGTATTATCAATTTTTAACTCTTGCTTTCAGTCCATGCGTGTCTTCCATCAATCCCAACATTTCAATTTGCTGACACTTTCTAATCCCCATAATCATCTCTCCCTTGATCCTCCTTATCTTTTTTTCTTTCTTAGTTAACTTACACTTACAATTATAATTTATTTCGATGCTATCTTTTATTCTTTCATTTCAATCCAGGTTTCGACGAGGATGATTATTTCATATCTATTAATGCTCATCCAAAATCGATTCCTCGCCAATCCAGCCACATTCCATGCTAGAATTTGGGTATTTCTTTTTTGTTCTGTTCTCCCTTCCCATCCATCTGCTGTTTTCCTTGTTTTTCTTTTACCTGCTTGATGTATTCTCTCACAGGGCCTCCCATTCATCTCCCTTCTTACAGTCAAAGATTTTTGTTCTCTTATTCCAGTTTTAACAAAACCTTAGTGAAAATTAATTAAGTGCATAGATCGCATGATTGAAATTCCCTAGTTAGCAATCATATTTGTATTCTATTGCTTTAGATTCGTGGCACTGATATTTGTTTTAATTCTCAAAACCTATAAAAAGTGTTTAAAAAACCATTGGATGCTCGGGTTTCGTTAATTTTGGATTTTTTCTGAAAAAAAAGTGTATTTCAAGTAAAATAATTTTGTAGTGTTCATCTATAGATAGTAGATTGTATTCGTTATTCCAAATTTCATGAAATTTTTACTACTCTTACTAACTCAATTTCAGCATGACGCCAGTCGATGTGACATATTAGAAATTTTCTTGCTTCGTCTCCTTCGTCTAGCGTGTTGTGTTAGTGAAGAAGTAAGAGTGATAAAATTCTAAAAAACAAAGAGATTAAAACCGTTGCTCATTGTTCCAATCGTATAGATACAAACTCAATCACATACCTGGATGATCATTTTTATTCTAATGTGAAGATAGAATTGAATGACACATGATAAACGAAGAGAGGCGAATGCAGATCTAATTAATAGCAGAAACTGGTATTGGTCGTACTGTGGTGCACGAATCTGGCGTGTTATCTCCAATTCTTATCTGAGAGAGCCCTGTGGTCTTCGAAAATATTTTTCTGAGAACCACAATTATAGATTTCTTCAATCTTCCAAATAAGTTTTCTTTTCGTCGTTCTTTTCGCCAAATAATCTTTCCTACCATCCTCCCAGGACCTTTAAAGATTCTCTTAACCATTTGCGATAATGAAATTCCCGCATCTATACGAGATTCTGACAAAAATGGCCTTAAGAGTAGAAACTATCCCCATGCCCCATGACTTGTCCAATAGTTCATATCCTTCGTTCAAAAGGTCTTATTTCAGTTTACCAGTGGAATGAAGCGATCGAACTATTATAACTTATATAGTCCTATTTTTGTCCTAATATTGCTGTATATTGCCGTCGTGTCATTATTGAGAGTCCTATTGAAAGCTCTAAAACGTCTTATGGAATTCAAATTCAGCTTAATTGCCCAATCTGTAACCTGACATGTTTAGAGATGAAAACCAATCTCAGACTGAAAGAGGACACAGCCTCTAATGATAGGAGTAATTCAGCATATGACGCAGTCCTCTTATCTGAGAGTGAAGGATTGTCAAACGCAGAGCTTTCAAAGTCAATGAATCATGCCAGACGAAGTTGGTTTCCAGTGATGTGAACGAATTGTATTCTTTACTTGGGAATCTAAAGAATATTAATTTCCATACCCTACTTTTCCATTAGAGATCGTGTAAAATTAAGCCACGTTTCATCTTCTACCATTGACGGTCTCTACAGTGAAAGAGTCCAACTGAGGAAGACTCTTGAATTTTATAACCTTACCATATACTTCAGTAATATTAAATCATCCAAATTTATTTCTATAAAACTTATTTTTAATCTTAAATAAAAATTTTAATGTAATGTCAAACTTTAAGATTATATGTATTCAAAGATTTTTAAGCATAATTAACGAGTCTTTTATTTTTCAATAAAAAAATAAGTAGTTATACATTCTGAAAATCTTTATACCTACAGACCGATAGAATGAATAGTATCTTAGTATTCTTTTTACACAATATAAGTTAATAGTTGTATACAGACAATTTTTCAATTCGTATAGATATATATATATTTTTTAAAGAAAATTGTAATAAAATATGTGTATCATTATATTTCTTGAAAAATATTCATCCAAATTGCAATTTATACATTTGTTACATGAATATCTAAAATACACAGGAACTCGCGAGAGTTTTCTTTGAAATCAAAAGTTCACAAGTCTTAGTCCACGTTTTTCAGTCTTTTTCTTTTTTTTTTTGAATGACGAATGGAATGAAATAAGATTTGAAACAGGATAATTCTACGAGTGAAGGCAAGCCAATGAAATCATGGATATCAACACCTTCGGCAAGTAGAAATAGCAAGACGATGTATCCGTATAAACACCGGAAAAGTCGAATCAATAGGCCATTACAAAAAATTGTAGTTTCATTCAGATGCTCCGTCCATTGTCTAGGGATAATCGCAATGTTCCATTTCCTCTTCTGCACCCAGTGTCCACAGCTTTACCTTATTATTCAAGCTGAAATAATAAAATAAAAAAGTATCACTATAAGGAGCTAAACCTTACCCATCCCAGCCTAATAATAAACAAATCAAGCTATGTCTATTATTAACTAATAACTAAACAAATATAAAACTGAAATAGCAAAACATTCTTCGTAAGTCACCACATATACAAGGTGTTTTTGAATTGAGTACAGATTTTTTAGGAGATGATAGAAGAGGTCCTTAGAAGTATTTTTTGTCATATGAACATGGGGTCCCCGCAGCTCCGTTTACTTACAATACTGCATTGAACAATCAAATGACACCGGGACGCAGTGTGCGTTGGTAGGCCTAGATTATTTTATTTTTAACAATTAACACAAGCAATCTGCTGTAATAACTTTTAAACTAATTGTTTGCAAAGAAATTTCAAGGTGCACGTGCTTGTTGCGGCAGCAGGTGACATCAGCGACCGTGCAAATCAACTGTTTCCACGCGTACATCAATCCATCATAAGGCGTTGCGAATTGTGCTATGAAGCAAATGGCGGTCATTTCGTACAATTACTGTAAAAGTCATACAGCAGATTGCTTGTGCTAATTGTTAAAAATAAAATAATCTAGGCCTACCAACGCACACTGCGTCCCCGTGTCATTTGATTGTTCAATGCAGTATTGTAAGTAAACGGAGCTGCGGGGACCCCATGTTCATATATACTTCTAAGGACCTCTTCTATCATCTCCCAAAAAATCTGTACTCAATTCAAAAACACCTTGTATAAGATGTCCATAAATTTCTTTCTTTACAACTTTAGACTTTAATAATATCTAAAAATTTTATTGAATATCTGTAATATTTAGTTATTTTATCATACGCCGTACCTCATTCATAAATCTCAATGTCTACACCCCACGTGGCGCGGACAACGTCAAGTCGGTATTCCAATTCATACCTTCTACGCTGCAGTATCTTCACAATGACATATTCAAAAACATTGGGAATGAGTGTCTATAAGTCCACTAAGTCTCTAACCTTGGTTGGGCACACTTGCTCTTTTAGGAAAACCGACGGCACTGAATTTTTTCCTGTTGTGTCCACATTTCTCGTCAAAACTGCTTCACCTAAAACAAAACAAAACAAAACAAAACAAAAAAAAACAAACTTTGAGTTTATTTGTCACATGCTGAAAACAGTTTCTTATTATTTTATATTGTGAAGTACTTATTAAAATCGAAAGTTGTAAAGATAATTTATGGACACCTTGAATAGTATATAAAGAAACAAGAAGAAATAAACAAGATAAAACCCTCATGGGCCCATCTTGAGTTATTCTTTTATTTTTATTGAATATCTTTAACAGTTACTTCTTTTATCATATGCCATACCTCAGATGTTAAATTAATATTTTTTGTCAATAAAAACAAAAGATAAAACAGAGTTCCATCTAAATAATAGCCAGATCTAACATTTAAACTCTACGAGCCAAAAAAACAAAACAAAAATAATAGACTAAATTATCAAATAATATCTATAAATAACACAATAATAAGCCAATCCAAGTTGCACTGGCCTTTGGAGCAGGTGCACTGATGGGAGGAAATAGAATGAAAATTAAACTTATTCCGATCTAATGTTTCTTCAGCTCTGGCTGTAGTTCTATTTCCTCCCACTTCGAAACCACATACTTTATTCTACACGTTTTTCCTCCAGGAATACGTAAGATTCACTCACGAGTGAACATCACGGAGTGATAAAATTCCGAATCGAAACTAATACAGCTAACAATACGTGCCAAGATTCATATTCAAAGATTTTATAGGTACATTATTAATCCATATGCAGAGTGTATAGCAAAATTCCCGAAACAGTCGAATAACTTTAGAACAAAAGATGCTAGATCCATAAAGTCAAGTCTATCTATAGGAAAGTGGCCGTGCCCGATTGAATAAAACCATTCCCACAACCCTTACTGTAAGCGATGAGAAGTTACGAAATCTAACGAACCATGACAGATATAAAAAAAAAAAAACACCGAAAAAAGATGAAAAACGTCACCGATAGAGTAGAAATCCAATATTTGCATAAAGAAAACAAAAGCATAAAACTTTTAAACTTGTTTTTCATCATTTTGTTTTGAATAAGACTCAAGGAGGGCTGTTTCATTTGCTACTTACAGAAAGTATGCACTTGTGAACCAGTTATTGATTATTTTCTTGTCACTTTTCCTGAACCAGAATTTTCAGTTTGAATATTTTCGGCCACAAAAATATTATTTTGGACCCTTACGCAATGTTTTATCTGGAAAGATGACCATCATAGGTGAATCAGCACTTCTCATTTATTCCTGTTTGAATTGTTTAGCTACGGATTTATCGCGAATGCTGACTGAATGATTACCTCGACATTCTTTTCTCCTTTTGTTTCGAGCGTCCTGAAATGCTGAAATTTAGTGATCGTTTTGTTTAATTTTATTCAATCTTAATACAATAGGAGCAATTTCGTGCGTTTATTGTTCTACACGTGAATATTCCAATGAAAGGTGTTCAGAAGGAATTCCATACATTAACTTTTCTCCACCGTATTTTACGAGTTTTATATTGTTGATTTCTTTATGCAAATATTGGATTTATACTAAATCGGTTACGCTCTACATCTTTGTAATTGGAACTTTATCTGTCATGGTTCAAAAGTTAGATTTCGTAACTTCTCAGCGCTTACAATAGGGGCTGTGGGAATGCTTTTATTCAATCGGGCACGGCCACTTTCCTATAGATAGACTTAACTTTTATGGCTCTAGCACCTTTTGTTCTAAAGTTATTCGACTGTTTCGGGAATTTTCTATACACTCTGCATATGGGTTTTTAATGTGCTTCTAAAATCTTTGAATATGGATCTCGACACGTAATTTTTGCATAATCCATGTATTATTGGATATAGGTGTTAGCTATATTAATTTCGGTTCGAAATTTTATTATAACTCCGTGATGCTCCCTAGTCAGCTATACACAGCGTTTCGACAAGAGCAAATTTGAGTGAAACTGCTAGAGGCCATAGTTGGCCATGAATTTTTATTGTAGCCTATTAGTTGAAAGCTGTTCATTTTTACTATACATTCACATTCAGCAAAATTTCTTCAAAGAAGAACCCAAGCAATGCCGGGGATATCAACTAGTCCTTTATATAACAAGACTAATATAGAGACTAATATTAAAAGAGTCTGATGCTGTGCAGTGAAGCTAACATGTGCATTTTCAGGCGGAGCTTTAACAAACTCCTATGACAACGTCTACAGAAGGTTGATTACGAACTTGGGAAACGATTTATTGCATGAAATGATGCTATTACAACCGCATTGTAGTGTTTCATTCGAAAGCAGTAAATGTCATGAAAAATGTCTCCGAAAATCTGACCTCAGCAGGAAGGATACATTACTGTCCTTTCTGACGCAGTTTCTGCCACAGTTTCGAAGAAAGGCATATCGGCAAACTAAATGGAAAAGGAATACCCAGGGGAGGGTTTGAAATTTCAGCTGGCTAGAAACAGCAAAATCCTCCATTTCCCACAAGCCAAACACCACATGTCATTCGATAGGTCGAGCAGCTTGTCTAGTGTAAAAATCCAGCAAGCCAAGGAGGGAGCGCAAACATTGTAGGAACTTCACAGGCTACCGTAAATAAAATAAGAAACAAAGATTTGCAACTGGAAAAGCGTCACAAGAGTCGTGTTCATAAGCTGTTACCACGACGCGTCGCAGAAAGGAAGAGGAACTGCAGGAGGCTCTATGAGGTTTACCTGGCAGCACAACGATGAAAGTACGTTCTCACTTTGGATGAAGCCTACGTCACCTCAACGACTGCAATAAACTCCATGCGATTTTCTACCGTCCATAAGGAGAGATGCGATGTCAAAAATGGTCCAAGGAATGCAAGGAACACTCCTCCAAGAATAAATCCCGCACTGGATTGAAAGGACAAAAGCAAAGTTTGGCTGTGTAGTATGCTTCGCTCTTACCTAACTGCTGACTTCCGGCAGTTGTGTACTTACTTGTTCGAATACCTGAAGCTTACCAGTCATAAAAAATAAATCATACAAGTAATCCCCTGGGTGCGTTAAATTCCCTACCTTACAACTAACCCACTCCCACCAAACAACTTAGGATACTTATTCTATGAACTACTTATCAAATTCCGCTAGAAATCTCTCAAAATACCTGGAGCGTATAGTGTCTATTAATTAATATGTTGTGCCGCAATCACCTAATAATCCAACAACTCCATTCTCTTATTGATCTGATAGGTTTTTATTAACCTCGCAAATGATTTTTAGACCAAAGAATCATCAAAAGTTGAAATTCTTTATTAAACTGAATAAAATACTGAATAAATGTAAATAAAGGATCAAAACTAAATATTATTGTTCGTAAGGTGATTAAATACTTAAATAATGAATTACACTAAATGGATGGAGATGAATGCTCTCGTACTCGTATTACCTAGGTTAACCATGAACCTATACTAATTTGCATATTAAGTCTTATCAGTGAAAAGCCTCTTGAATTTCAATTAAGGTATAAATCTCATACGCGAGGGTACAAAATAAATTTGTATTTATCTTTAACTTCTGAAGCACTCTGAAGTGGTCTTAGCTGATATGTATTCCACAGCCCACTAGATAATGATATGTATTGTATTTATCTAGTGGGCTGTGTGTATTCACTGAAGTTGTTAAATGATGCTCTCGAAATGTTATGTCGGCGACAACGGCTCCACACTATCTTTAAAGATCAAAAAAATTCCCGCGCTCTCTGGCACTCACACCCCCCCTTCTTTTCTTCATCCACGGCAACACGCGATCTCAAGCTCTTCCTCCCTTTCCTAACGAACGGAAAGGATGAGAAGGGAAAAAAAGACAAAGAGCACTCATGTTGTTTAACATTTTAATACAACCAATCGGTCTAACATCATCTGTAAGGTTCTTCATTATGCCTGAATGATTATTTTTAATCCAAATAAAATTATAAGTTTACATTATTATTATTTCAATTTCTCCCCACCCCTCTTATTTTCAAAAAAAAAAACCTCTTCCAAATAATCGAACTAGCACAGTGTCGTGTATTTTTTATAGGCTACGCACCGAGTGGAGAAAAGGAGGTAATTCGAACAATTTTTTAATTAGTTCGATGAATTAATTATAATGATTATTCAATGAATAACATATAATATTGAATTGAACGAGTAACATTAAAGTCATCAGTCCAGTTCGGAAGCTGGTGATAGAGTTGGTGGGTAATCCGTGTACTTCTTAATGGCGTTGCCTCCGAGACTTGCAAGGGTCGTCTGGGTTCTAGCAAGGGTCTGCGAAGGAACGCTTCCACCGGACGCGTAAAATGTATGACAAAAATTGTTACGTGCAGCAAAGATTTAGTTTTTAATGATTTTGCTATATCTTATTTTCTGGATTCAGGGTGCTAAGAACATTTCAAAGTGCATTAGAATTTTTAATTGAAATAAATTAAAAATTAAATATTTTAAAAATTTTCTGGAAAATCAACATACAGGGCGACTCAAAAACTCAACGTAGAAACGTTTAGGGAAGGTCGTATGGATGATTCTGAGCAAAAACGTTCCTATGAACATGGGTCCGAATTTGAACGATAACTGAGATATGAACATGCATAAAATTAATAACTCAGGTTCTAAAACATCTGGGAAGATGAAATTTAGGAAAATAATAGCAAACGTACAACCGTGTATACCGTTAAAATTTGATCGAATTCTAACGAGTAATTTCCGAGTTCCGTAGTTAACATCGTAAGACGTGTTAGTACTGACAAGTGAGCACGCGTTACGCGGTGAAAGCGTTAAAATCCGGCATAGGCCTACACGGTTTATATACCCTATTATTTTCTCAAATTTTTGTGTAGTTAAAAAATTTTTAATATTCGGTTACGGTCTATCAATCAATAAACAGAGTGAGTCACAAGTCTGTTATCCCGATAGAATTTCAAAACAAATCTGTTGCAGGCAACATCTAGAAAGTTAGGTAGGGATTAAACAATGGTGGTGTCAATTTTGACCTTTGATCTCGAGTTTTACGCCTTGAAATTTGTAAGTTTGTAACCGATAAACAAGTAGAGAAAAATTTTCAATTGCACAGTTGTAAAGCTCAAATCGCTGATTTTAACAAAATAAAAAGAAATTAAATAAAAAACTCAGTCGTTGACGTGCAATGGCTGCAAAATATGGAGGTGCCCAATCATGCTGGGACGACATGCGGTGGAACTGCACTAAAGGCAACTTGTCTAAAAAGCTCATACAAAAATCTGTTCTGTGTACCTTACTCCTTCCTGTAAGGCAAGCATTGTAGAAAATGTCATTCTATAGTCCACGCTGCAAATTTATTCTCCAGTTCTGCTGATGTGTTGCATCTCGCAGCCATTGGGGGTTCACGTCCATTTGGTAACTACTCCATCTCGGGAAAACTGAGCCTTGTCTGACCACAGAACATAGTTAACAAACCAGGAGTTTCTTCAACAACACAGAAGCCAGTTGCAAAACTCCA
Source organism: Rhysida immarginata (assembly GCA_023313115.1). Classification (NCBI taxonomy): domain Eukaryota; kingdom Metazoa; phylum Arthropoda; class Chilopoda; order Scolopendromorpha; family Scolopendridae; genus Rhysida; species Rhysida immarginata. Next base: position 462,786 of record JAHWFO010004153.1, on the reverse strand, counting down.
TACGTTTATCATAATCCTATGCTTTCAGTTCATGATGGCAGTGCACATGGAAGCGGTGGAAATGATGTGCGCCTTACACAAGCATGTATCCATACAGCACACTGATGTCCATATGACATCCTAAAAACATCCATTCAGGTCATCTTTAAAACGTCTCATGAAAATCCAAAATGGGTCTTAATTAGGTTATACATGTCCCACCCTACGACCGTTCCTAAGACGTCCTATCTCGACAATATTAGGCTGCCCTGTGGACGTCTCTAGTACTTTATTCGCACATTCTGAACAGGTCCAATCTTAACGTCTTAACAAGCCAATCTGATGACGTCCTAGGACTGTCTCTAGTATTTTTTTCTGACATTCTGAGGAAGGCCACAGGATGTTCTGAGATCCATAAACATTGACAATGAAATTTGAAATAATTTGAAAAATTATGATAATTGGTCGTATATTGCATAAATTTGGTATTTATTGTTTTGCAAATAATTTAATTTAATTTAAATAAATAAATAAATAAATTTTAAATCAACTGAAAAAACTGAAAGTCTTCAATTTATAAATTCAACTAAAAAAAAAATTATTATTTAGTGGTTTTTAGGAAATGAATAGACAAAACCTTAAACTTTGATTTTAAATCTAATAAAAGTAAATTTTACAATTAACCATTATAAGTTAAATGCTTTTTATTTTTATGAAACCAAGCACTATAAACACTAAATTTTAGCTAAATGTCCCACTGAAAGTCTTTTCGGACATTTTTCGGACTTGGTGGTCATATCAAAATATCGACAAATAAACAGTGTATCGACAAAATATCGACAAATGAACTGTTTGTTGATAAACTAAAATGGAATTTATTTTGCAAAAAGAAAACTTTTTGTCACTACAATAATTGGTCTGCTTGGGACAACTTAAAGACAACTTAAACACCAAGACCAGAATGGGATATTGAGACCTTATTAGAACGTCCTTAAGACGTCGTGTGCTGTACGGGTATGCCCTCGGCGAGAGCGGCAAGACATGCCCCTGAACGTTCTTGGCCACCGAGCCAGCTATAGTGTTTATTTTTAATCTTTTTTTCTTTTTTTTTTTCGTTAAAATCTACATTTTGAGCTTTACAACTGTACAATTGGTAATTAGTCTGAAATTTTCCTCTACCTGTAACGATTACAAAGTTACAAATTGCCAGGTGCAAAATTCGAGGTCAAAGATCAAATTTGAGACCACCATTGTTTACCCCCTACCTAACATCCTATATGTTGCCTGCAACAGGTTTGTTGTATTTCCACTCGTTTTGAAATTGTTGGGGGGGGGGGGGTAAAATACTTTTGATCGCCCTGTATTATTTATAAGTAGTTCATACATAATTTCCACTTCAAGCTGATGAAACTGTGTTCAACTGAATTTTTTTAATATGAAGTATCTTGTTTTATTAAGTTTAAGATGATTCTCTAAAGTCTGACTTTCAAAATATTTTGTAAAAGCAGCTTCGTATTTTTGGAGAAACCGAGTAACCGTGGATAAATATAAAGACACAGAAGAAAACCAACCTTTCTCCACATTAAAGTTTAATCAACCGGTATGCGCATTTCGACTGCCCTTGCAGTCATCAATCAGCAGAATACATGGTACCTATTCACGTGAGTATTTTGATTAAACAACTTTTGTTTTTCGAATGGCATGAGTCGCAGCGAGCGAGCGAGGCAGCGAAGTGAACTAACGGGCAGCACATGCTTTGTGGTGACGTCATGCGGAAACGTCGTTCTATTGGTTGCTTTTGAGGTATATTGCTTATTCTTGTTGCAAAAAGGAAAGGCGCATTCTCCATCGCGCACGAAACAAACTATATGCACGTTGTGTCCGCACTGGCTGTTCCTCATCGCTCCGTGTGTTTCGTGCACGCTGTTCCTCATCGCCAGTGCGTTTAGTTATCGTGCGTTTGGTGCATTTCGTGCGCGCACGAAACACACTAGCCAGGAGCTGGGGTTGCCTGATCATTCAATTGTTAACGCTCTGTTCTCCTTCAGGCTGCATGATTCGTACGATTCAAACTGCACGATTCGCACTGATCACGTGGCTCACTCTTACGATTGTGCGTTTCGTGCGCGATGGAGAATGCGCCTGAAATTCGCTACCCTATGCATTTGCTATTGAAAACGAAACCTATAAAAGGTACATCTTTGTGTCGCCATCTCTTGATAAAACGTTTAACTTTTCCCATTGGATGTAATGAAACCAAACTTAGCTTAAACAATCTAGTGGGACCATCTATTGACAATATATATAACTAATTCCACTCATAAATGAAACCGAAACTTATGGCAAATAGCCAAGTTTCGCCATCTATTGACTGCATTTTCAATCTTTTCCCAATAATGCCGTCATAGGTTTAGTTGCGAGTTTACCGTTTTGCCAACAGATAGCGCCACAACACTTGATGTCGTAAAGCTCTGGATGCCGTAGAGTCTTGCTAATTTCGGTGTCGTTTTACAGGTGGCGACCTAATTGCCTGGGGTGGACAAATACAGAACTATTTTATGCATAAATGTCTACGGAGAGCTTTGAGTGCAGATTTCACCCCATGCGAGTGGAAACGTTGTTAATGATTAGTCCAGTTTCGACCCTACGCGAGCAGATAAGTTATAGCAGGAATTGAAGAAGTAGTTAATCAATTCCTGAGGTGGATTCTTTATCTTAGCCGGATGAGCAATCTGTCAGCCGCTAAGTTAGAAAACGCTTAACTGAGTTGCGCCGGCTTAGCCACTTGGCCAGTCGGCTGGATCAGAGATCCTATAAATAACTACTCCATTAGTATTAAGGATCTCTGATCTGGATGCTCAGCGTTAAAAAAGGTCGCTGATCAGATATTTCGAAGATGACGGCGCCCATGAATAATCATATGCGTGTACAGACGATGTACAGTATATCGGTAGCGTGGGAGGGGTCTTTACTATTCGATGTAGATAAAGAAGCGTACGAATTATTGCTAGACGATAACATGTTAATATATGCGATATATGTGATTTACAAGGAGAATCTCATTGTGACATGACAATGGGCGTACATATAGAATAACTGTGGGCAACCACATTCACTCATTTGACACACATATAGCAGTTTATAACATTTAATTTAATATTATACAGTCCTATATTACACATTCCGCCATCTTGGCTAACCTATTATTTCAGCTAGCGCTCTTCTTGATTTTCCATCCTATGACGCCTTCACTGAGTTACTCTGCCAGCCAGCTGCTGAAGTCGGCTAAGATAAAGAACCCGCCTCTGGTTGTAGTCGAGTGCAGTTTCGACCCCATGTGGGTAACTTCTAGTTTTTAATGCAGTTTCTACCATGCTCTTAGACCGTGATTTCGACCCCCACGCGGGTAGAGGTACCTTGCAGTTTAGAGAGCAGTTTCTACTCCACGCTAGTAGATAGTTGTAGTTTAATGGTGCGTTCACCCGTCTATGGGGTTTCTTCTGATTATTAAGTGTTGAAAGGTGCTTTATGCTATTACTGGGGGGGGGGGGGGCCACGAACCAGTTCGAAGATGGTCGAAATCGATACTATGGCACGTGAGCTAATGTTAGCATTGTGATATCCTCTAAAATTTTCAATGCTAAGCTATAGCAAATAGTACATCAAACACCTCGTGATGACAAGACAAGAGCGGATGTAATGTTATTAGAATCGTTTTCGTCAATCGATAAATATGGTTCGAAGATTTTCGAAGTTGGTTCAGTGGTATCCGTTTTAATCAGACCATTATGATGCCATTGAAAAAAATTTCAATGCTAAGATATGGCATATAATATATCAAACAACATGAAACCACGTATCATGAATGAACATATATATACGGGTAATTAATAAGTTCGAAGAAGGTCGATTTTGATTCAGTGGTACATGTTCTAATGATATTATTATGGTACCATTGGAATGAAAATTCATGAAGGAAGTGCTACGTGATCACTCAAGAATGTGATAATGCTAACAGTAAAGATGAGTTGAGCCACGAGCTTCTAGAAACAGCCGTGGTAATTTCTAGAAGTCCGTCGTTGAGCTCAAAAGCAAGTAGTTGAATAAAGCTTACAGAATATTATAGTTTCAGCCCTGCCAATTAAGAATAAGAGCTGCTAGAATGTACAGGCTTAAGCTATGCTATCGTGGATTCGATCTTCAATTAGGCAAAGCAGGTGGAAAAGCCAACGAAGACAAATGGAAATAATATACGCATTACCATAATAAAGATATGGGAAGCGTAAATTGTTTCCTTTCTCTCTTTCTACTGACTGGAAATATCCACAGTTTTATAAGATGTTCCTAAGTCTTGCTTCTCTCAGATGGGAAAGGACAAACGACTATCGATAAATTAGAAGTAAAAACATGACAAGTATAGAGTTTACACAACTAGCCAAACGAAAAAAAAAAAAAAAAAAAAAAAAAAAGAGTCGAAGAACGATAACTATTCCATAGTGCAAGAGGCAATTATGAAACCGATGACTCTTCAGTGGGTCAAATAAGTGAGAATCGGACAGTGCTAAATCCGGACTGTAGGGCGGATGTTTCAGTCGTTCCCAATCTAGCGACGGTATGTGAGCCGCAGTAATATTGGCACTCTGTGAACAAACGTTGTCATTCAACAGAAGAACTCCACTGGGTAAACGGCTTTCCTGGATAAACATTTGTTACTGTAAACAGGTAACTTTTCCTTGTGCATTTGCTCAGCAGATTTGCCCTGCGCCCACAGAAATCGAATTATTATATGGCCCGTTGTTCATCACGGGTACAATCAGCCAACACACCTGCCATCTTACCCGCTTAACACTCGAATGACTCACCGCCGCAGGAGAAAGTGACTACTAGCGCCGTATACGTTACACGGTGGTGATACCGCCTATACCCCCCCCCTCCTACGAAATTAAATCCTCGGTATTTTGGTGAATTTGATCAAAGCTTTACTGATCCTACAAAAGAACGACTACTATTTCGACAAGGTGTTCCTTGCCTAAAAGAATGGAAATTTTCCTCTATCTCAGATATACGTAGATAACATGTCTATAAAGGAAGACTCGGCGTTTATTTATCGTCAGTATTTTATCAGGTCATAAGGGCATCAATAAAATGATTGCTTCCTTAAAGCAGCTCTATTATTGGCCTTCTCTTGCCAAACGCATAACTTAGAAGCGTAGCTGACCAGTGGAAAGACATGTGACAAACGGAAAAAGCTAATGCTTAACATGTCTGTGAGAACTGAACGTGGATGTTACAACTTTGGAATTGTAAGGAAAAGCCGTATTAAAAGTGATGACCGTCGCAGAAACTGGCATGGGATACATTCATGGAGAGAGCAACGAGCAATACAAGAACTGATGTAGGGAAGAAGCACCTCCTCACAGTGACAACATGAAGAACACTCGAGTTGCAGACAAGCTGTCACCACAAAGAGGTACCTCTCTGAGGTACACTTTAGTTGCTCACAAAATCAGATAAAAGAAACTTCATCATGTTCATCAGAATGACAGAAATCCATGAAGGAAGTACTACTGATTACTCAAGAATATGATACTGCTAATAAAGATGAGTTGAGTCATGGTAGTTTCTAGAAGGCCGTGGTTGAATAAATATTAATCAGAATATTATAGTTTCAGTCCTGTCAATGAAGAATAAGAACTGGTAGAATGTAGAGGCTTAAAGCTATGCCGCCGTGGAATCGATCTTCATTTAGGCAAAGAAGGTGGAAAAGCCAACGAAGAATAGGGGAAAAGCATACGCTTACATAATAAAGATATGGGAAGCGTAAATTTTTCCCTTTCTCTTTATTGACTGGAAGTATCCACAGTTTTATAAGATGTTCTTAAGTCTTGCTTCTCTCAGATGGGAAAGGACAAATGACTATCATAGAGGCAATAAAATACAGACGAAAAAAAAATTAGAAATTTAAAAATACGTGTACAGGCGAAATTACAAATTTATAGATAAATTAGAAGTAAAAATATGACAAGTATAGAGTCTACAAAAGGGGTAGTCAAAAGAAGAAAAAATAATCGAAGAACAACAACTATTCAATAGCGGAAGAGGCAATTATCAACGTGTACTCGCGATAATCTTATATACAACAGACATGAAAGTATGATGAAAAGAAACTTAATAATAAAAAGCAAGCATTAAGATACGATGGTATTGAAGAACGTAGATAAATAATGCCTAATGACCAGAGGAGACCTTTGTAAAGATGATAGCGAATTTTGAAATAAAAAAAAAAATATTAAAGCAACTATAAAGCGCACACATTTACTTTAAAAAGTGCACTAAAAAGTAAAGAAGTAAATAGGGGAAAATGGTAAAGAAAATCCCACCCCTGGACTCGAACTAGAGACCTTCGGGTTTACGTGGAATTTTCTTTACTATTTTTCTCTATTTATTCCTTAATATCGGAGGTAATGGCGTGAAAAAAATCCTCCTAAGACCATTTTCCAATTACATGTATTATAAAAATATAAAATTAAAAAAAGGTAAAAGTGTTGCGAGCTTTTATTTAATTATGTAGTATTTTCATTTTAAAATTTAATATTAAATATACCGCTGAGGACATCGAATGAAGCTCGCAAAGGCAATGGTGGCGGTTTCGCCTTCTTTCCTCATCCATCAAAGTGATCAGTCGAACATTACAGATCATCGGGAATATTACCAATAAAAGCAAATGGAATAGTTGAAAAAGTGAGTGAACATTAAACTATTCTCATTATCCTTTACAACTCTTTACATAACGAGATAGGAAGTAATCGTTCTGGATAAAGGTATTAGGAAAGAAATTTTTTTACTTATAATTTTTCAATATTCTAAATTAAAACTGAACAGCTTGTAGGTTAAGTTAATTCAATCTCGGCTAATTCCCCGTGCTAAAGGATTCACTCATCCATAAAAAGTCTAATGCCATGATAACTGTAGAGTTTAGAATTATTATTATTATTAGTAAAAAACAGCCAACATTATTTTTAACGAATGCTGTAGTTGTGATGACTAAAGAACGTATTAACCTAATTTGGAAGATTCTTACATCCTAAATTATCAAAAACACGTACTCTGTGGCTTTGTTACGTAATTTTAGACGAAGAAAAAAAAAAAACGTTGTCAATAGAAAGATCAACAGAGGGGGGGGGGGGGAACTGCACAGAGTAGAGTAGTAATAATTGCATTCAATTTTTGTTTCTTTTGCTTGTTTACTGATTGGTGTTGCTCATTTTGTTGATACCGGCTAACCAGGTTGAAACTCCAAATCTTAATACACTTGGACCTTATCTTCTTATTTTTAACTTCATCCCTTTTTCTTTATAGAAAAAAAACAACTAACAATTGTGAACAGTGTTAGGCACCTCTCAAAGAAAAATAAGAAGGAACTATGCCAGTATTGGAAGGAAAACCATTTAAGTACACAAAAAAAAAAAACAAAAAAAAACCCCAATACATTCGAGATATGAACACCGGATAAGTATTTTGAAGACTCCGGATGAGACTCTGAAATAGTAAAGGACTCTAAAGAAACCTTTAAAAAAGGTTATCAAATTCAACATGAATACAAATATGCAATACCAGTTCTTAGCAACTCTGCATATACAAGAATGCGTTCTGTTCCTGAAGTGTGAAAAAAATTAGCTTTTTGGTTTTCCAATATCTCGGGTCGCAGGATCAAATCCGATCGTGGGGTTCGATTAATGTGCTTGTCCGAGGTATGCAGTATATATGAGTAATGTGTAAATGTCTAAATGACCTAGATGCTGACACGCCCAAAAACCTAACGAGCAATCAATGTATTAACATATAATATTTCCCCCTTTTACTTTATGACTTTAACATAAATCAAACAATATTTTTTAACAAATTATATTAACATCAATTGTATTTCGGTCTTAGAACACAATTTCATCTCGCTGTACTCAAATTCAAAAATAAATTTTAATATCAACCATTCAATTAAGGAAATTTTGACTCCATTTTTAAACGAAGCAGAACTAGAGTGGAGCAGGTAGCATAAATTCAAGTGACTTTAAACTTAAGAGAACAAAAAAAAATCTCCAAACAATCTAATCGCGTGTTACAATGTGAGGTGGACGACAAAAGTAAGAGTTAAGTTTAAAGGTTTCGCGTGTTTAAATAAGAAAAGCGCCTCTTTTGCTACTCATCTAAAGAACGTTGATACACTTTAGCTGATCGATGGGAAAAAATGCCATTAAACTCTTCAAAGATGACAAAGAGGCAGAAGCTAACCGATATCATTTTCAGGATATCTAAAGGTGAGCGCCACGATTTTTATGGTTTAAAGTTAAAGGTGATGATCGTCATGGGAGCTCGTGTGGGAAACATCTATCTTGAGGGCAGTGAGCGGTACAGCAACAGTTGTATGAAAAGAGCAATCTTTGACATGAAAATTGACTACACTGGACGTTCTACAAGTTGAAAGTTTTAATTTTCATGCAAAGAGTACATTCTTAAGGTGAATTCTGCATGTTCACACAAGTGGGCATAAAAAAACGCGATACAGACGTGAAGAACTTCCCTGATGTCGAGCTGACAGAAATCTAGGATGGAGGCTGCCTATTGATCGTCCAGGATGATAATTCTGATAAAGAAGACAATGACAAGATCTTAACACATCTTAATCAAAATATCATAGTTTCATCCTGCCAATAAGTTTAAGTACAACGAGATTCTACAGTCTTGAAATTAAGCTATACCATGATGGAGATCATTTGTTCTTTTCCATCATCTTCGCCTTTAATTTATAAGAGGCAAAGCATATGGAAGGGGATAAATGAAACTTCGTTTATAAACAATTGTAGCAATAAAGTATAGAGAATCAGGCGAAATTAAAATTGATAAATTGACAGAAAAAAAAATCGGACAGGACTGTGTAGGGATAGAGTCGCAAGTTAAGGCATAGAATACGTCAGTGGCTACATGGCGAAAAAGAAATGATTTTGTGCAAATTACAAGTAAGCTTACATATCTACAATACAAACATTTTGTTCTTAATATTTAAACATTAATTGGAAAAACATATTATTTTTCGTCAAGCTTTAAACGAATCAATTTGCAAAACATTCTCAAAGCATTGTACAAAAATCTTGCATTTGTTTCCTTCCGCACGCATATCATACAAGTTGTTACCCGCGGCTTCGCCCGCCCGCGCCATCTGTTGAGGGGAATTAAAAAGCAAAAGCAAAAGTGGGGAAGGGGGGGGGGGGTCGTAGGGGGCTGATTTTTGGCGATAGAGCAGGTCCTTTATTGATAAGCCTGCCCTGAAAATTTCAAGTCGCTAGCTCAGACCGTCTAGGAGGAGATAGAATTACAGATAAATACACGCAAGAGTTTTAGTATATAGATTGATGCCCTGCTGTTAATGTTGATTTTTGTGGCTCATTATCTGCCTCCATGGGTAGGTTTCTATCATTCTTATGTCTATCTGCGTCGAATTGAGCGGTGGATGTTCTTGGCACATTAGTATCGTGCATTTGTTCACTATAACGGCACGATGCGTCAACTCTGAGGTGCTTCCGCCGAGCCTGTTGAAATTCAGCATCGGATATCCCCCATTTCTCGATCTATTTTCCTATAGACGTTTTTTGTTTATTATTCTACTCCTGTTTATCCTACATGTATTTCGACATTCTGTAATTTTTACGAAATTTCGAAACGACCTGTCATGAATGAAAACAATGGCTAATTAGTAACTACTAACATGGTCGAAATTGGATCAGTAGTATGTGTTCTAATGACGCTTTTATAGTACCATTGGAAATTTTCACTGCCAAGATATGGGACGTAATATAGGAAACAACTCGTAACGACGTGTTTTGAACGAATATACAACTCTTGGCATTTTTCACTGATTTTTCTTGATTTTCTCAGGCATAACTTTTAATTAAAATGATTTTAACTATTGGTTTATTCTATTCTATTGGTTTATTCGTTTCTTAAATATATCCGGATACTTCAACGTCATATTGAAAATATCTCAATATCTAAAAATGAATTAAGATTTTACAAAATTTTATATAATATAAACTGGAAACGGTTATCGATCTATTTTAATTTAAGGGGGAAAAGCATCAAAGAAGAGTTTCATTTTATTTTCGATATCGAAAATTCATTTGTATTAATAGATTATACCCAATCCATTTGAGTATGATTTTCAATACTTAATTATTGGATTGGACACGATCATCAATAGTTGGGACTCCAATTTCAGAGAGAGAGAGAGAGAGAGAGAGAGAGAGAGAGAGAGAGGGGGGGCAGGCAATGATACTTGTCGCCCTTTGTGGTCATGAAAAACATATTGACAAAAGTTTCGTTTATGAACCAACTAGAAATTAAGCAGTCAAAAAGAAATCCACTTAGTCTTGATCAGACAATCCTATATATAAAACGGAATACACAACAGGAAATAGTAGCTATGAGATAATTCACTGTAATTCTCTAATGTTAACTGTAAGGCTAAAACATCGGAATCCCTTTATTCGAGCAATATAATTCTTAATTTAATGCTGGTGATCTCTTATAATATCTTTAATTTCTCAATTTTGTTAAAATGTATGTACAAGAAAATAGTGTTAAAAATGGGGTCATTAGGTAGAGCGTATCCTCCGCGTATATGGACATCACTTACGGATGATTGTAGATTGGTAAATAATTTTTTCAAAATTACAAGATAATAAATATCCTCACTCTATATGCAATACAATCTTTTAACCTTTTATAATTTTTAATCTAGATACTGGTGGAAAATCAAAATGAATCTCTATGATATGCTTTATAAATAGTGTGTTGAAAACGGAGGTCAATTTAAATAGTCATTGTTTCTTAATTCTTCGCCGTTTTTCTATGCGAAGCATTTGCTAAGGAACATTGCCTAACAGTTGTCACCATACAAGACATAAATTACTGAAAGAGGGCGGAGGCCCCGTAACTTTTGTTGGCTTCACTACAAGGCCTGGCACCAGATCATTGAAACGATAAAAATCACTTTTTTGTCGGAGTTCTATAGTTGATGAAACTGAACGGGAACTAACCATCTAGTGAGGTAACTCAGAAACGTTTGTGTCATATAACAGGCAGTTTGCTTCTCTTCCGCTGAGGACGTCGTGCGAGGGTCACAAAGGTAATGGCAACGGTGGCGGCGGCGTCGTCTCTAGTCATCCTCCGCCTTCTTTCCTCATCCGTCAAAGTGATCTATAGTGCCGGACATAACATCAAGGATTCCATGAACAAAGGCAATTTGGGAATAATTGAAAAAGGTGAGTGAATTTCGTTATCCTTTACAATTGCTCGCAAGTAATCGCTGCCTGTGCTACATAAAAGGTCTTAAGAAATAGCATGTAATCGATCGGGAAATGAAATTTTTTTCATTATAATTTTTATATATTCTAAATTTAAACCGAGAGCTTGAATGTACATTTAATCTTAGGTAATTTTTATCCGTGCTCAAGTATTGAAGGTTTCACTCATCCTTAATATGTCTAATGCGATGATAACTAAAGTTTAGTAGTAAATATCAGATTACAAAAACCATGTACAATGCTTGAAATAAAATAAAATAAAAAATTCAAGGAAATGTTAACGAATGCACAAATAATCATTTTAAAATAAAATATCTAATCCATATGCAGTTTTTATCCGTCCCCAAAATATCAATGATGGCCGTCACTAGAAATGATGTCGTCAGTGCAAGCGGCATCGAAGGAAGAAACGCAAGTCGCATGAAAAAATTTATATATGCATTTTAAATCAAATTCGTCGTGAGGTTCACGTGAAAAATAATCACATAAGCTGCAATTGGCCTGATTTTAACGTTAACATCAACTATATTCGTCAACTTGCTCTTTTTCTGATTTGCTCAACACGCTAATTTCTTAATACGCGTACATATGACTTGAAATTTAGGGAAGACTAACCTGAAGTTTACCAATTCTTCACACTTTATAAAACGATCGACACAATCTGCAATTTCATATTTTCATGACCTTTAATTCCCGAAAACAATTGTTCACTCCCTTCTCTTCCTTATAAGAAATGTATCTAAAATAGGAGTGTATTGAATGATTATTAAAAGTATGGTTTGTTCCGTTTAATTTTTTTTAAATGCATAATATCAAATATTTCTTTAAGTTCAATTCCAAGTTTTAAAATTTTGATTTGTGTCCAGAGCAAATAATAACTACATTAGCCCATGCTTTGAATAAAAGAAAACCTTAATTTGGATAGATGTAAGTGATTAATTACAAAATAAATGGGGAGTCAGCTATTTAGAATTACAAATAAATTTCCTAATTCCTATTCCTCAAAGAAACATTGCAAACTGGAAAAAAAAAATTAAAACCATAATTAAAAAAATATTGAAAAAGAAATTCAAGCCATTTTCTTAAATTATTTAACAATTGATTTACTTAAATACAGCAGTCATAATAATTTTTCTTACAATAACTGAATTAAACCTTTATTCTTATAGAATGGGTAAACTTGTGTACATTTGTTTTTCTGAACTATTTGAATCGGGGCCATGTAGTCGGAAGCAGTTCTTGAGTTACAGGAGTTGGAATTGGTAAAAATGTTGAGATTCCAATCCTAAAATACCTAATTTGTAATTTAAAATTCTCTATTTCACAGATAATAATTTGAATAACAGTTAATTGACTTATTTGTTTTATAACCTACATTATATTAGATTTTTCTTTCTGGCCTTTTGATAACAATATAAATAATAACAATCACCAATGCCCTCACTCCCATAAAAATAGTACCAACCCAAAACAAAGTGTAAATCCTGTCGTACAGGAAAACAATTCTCATTGTTTTTTAAACATTTGTAATATCTATGATTTCCACCAACACAGGTTACAGCTTGCCATCTCTGCATGCACGTTTTCTTGTGGTATTCCCGCCCATTCTTCGATAAGGGCTTCACTGAGCTGCTGCAGGATCTGAGGTGGTGCTGGACGCTTGCGAAGACGTCTGTCAAGCATATCTACACATGCTCGATTGGGTTTAGGCCAGGACTCATTGGTGGCCACTCCATAACCTTGATAAGGTATTCCTTCAAGAAGTCCATAGCTGGCTGTTAAGATTTTGAAGGATGATGACGAGGTTCATGCGGTTGTCAATACAGATTCCACTCACATCGTCATCGAGCCACATCGTAATCTATCGATTTCTTTCATCGTTGCAGGCTATTACGCTTTCGTTTGTGCGTCTGTACACATCTGAGCGTCTATCATAACAGATCAGGCGAAATTGACTCGTCCGTGAACAAACCAGCATGAGTCCGGGCAAACATCTTACGTGCCCGTTTGTGTGCATTACTCAAACGTGCACCTCATGCTCGTCGAGGTGGTCTCAGGTTGGCGTCCCTAAGTCTTTTACAGAAAGATTGATCGGACACATCCATTTCAGTCGCTGTGATCAGCTCATTTTGCAAATCCCTGGCAGTAGCAATGCGTTTCCGTCATGAGGATGTTACGATGACTTCTTTTACACTTATTGTCTATTCCAGGTCTTCTGGGATATTGACCTGTTTCATGGAACTGTTTCTAAAGTCTGCAGGTGAGAGAAGGGCTAACATGCAGCTTATTTGTCACATACACATAGAATGACCTTTCTGGAGTAATGCAATTGCAGCAGACACTTGAACTACAGTATAGTGTCGCATTTTGTGCGCTTTATGTAAACATCAATCAGTGATGTGATTAACTTTACATTATTAAAGTTGATTTTGCTGAGATGAAGTGGTCTATTACACTTTGTTTTAGTGTAAAGACAAGCATGGAATGTAATGAGGTTGATTTGATTTTTATTAATGTATGGCAAGCCTATCTTATTCCATTTTCAGTTTCCGGATAAATCATATAGATAATGGATGGCAGACTTTGGCAAATGTATTCCCTAATTGTTTTGAGGAGTCAATATGAATAAAGGAGTTGAAGTCTAATATTTTATGGCCTCAATTCAACTTCAAACCTTCAGGGCCTCTCAAATTTTCGGGGCCAAATTGGTACATAGAGGACTGTAAACTGAGAAAATGAGATACGGAACCAGTGATCCGAAATGCATATATCATTCGACTAATACGTGGGAGCGACATTTTTTTCATAAGCTGCTTTCTTATGAAATACTAGCAAACCCGTGCCCGGCGTTGCCTGGGCTTTTTAAATCATGAAATAAAAATACAGTATAGGTAAATTTTAAAAAAAACCTTTATTTAATGTCAAAAAATCAATGGAAGTTTTTGGACTGCACCTAAGTCTTGAGTACTTCCTTGTAAACGACATTAAATGTTGTTGCATCTTTACTACAAATGTATAAATTTCTAGGGTCGCTAACTCTAGAACAGGCAACATACAGTTGGCCATGTGAGAAACAATCTTCTTGCAAATTTACTCCAGCTACTTTCAATGTTTGGCCTTGAGATTTGTTAATTGTTATGGCAAAACAAAGTTTAACTGGAAATTGAATGCGTTTGAGAGCATTAATCAATCTAATTTAATGTTCGTATAACGTAAGTGCGCTAGAGTCCCTGTATAAAGAGTCCCTGTCTTTATCCATGAACTCTAAAGTGCGCCGTCTGGCCTCGCCATCTAGTGACATACATTAAAAACAAAAAGTCTATTCAACTTTTCTATAAGATAGTATCGCCATCTAGTGACATCCTTTGAAAACAATTGAATGCATTAATTCCTGTTTTTCCTTCCATTGGTTCGATCGCCTATCACGTGATGATGAGCGGCCATGTTGACGCATTTTGAGAGCAATTAACGTAAATAATTAATATAAAACCAATTTTTATGAATTAACACCTACCCTACAAAGTTTCTACATAAATCCCCTAACAAACAAAACTTGTTTCATAAAAATCGATGCAGCAGTTCTTACGGTTATTGGGCACATACACCGGGGAAGTGACTTAGATTTATACTATGTATAGATAGATGTATAGATAGATGATGATCTCCCAGGTAACTTTGATGTTGATGGTCGCGAGTGTCTGAACAACGGATTCTCTAATAATTGGACTGGCCCTGTCCCATGGCCAGTGTGATTACTGGATCTCACTGCTCTGGATTCTTTTCCTATGGGGATACATCAAGTCGTTGGTGTATCAAACTAGTAGAATCCGATGCAAAGCATTTACAAACAACTCTCATGAAAGGCTAACTGTCACAAAAGATGAAAGCTATGACCGAATAATGTATTTTCCTAGGCAGAATGAATCCTCAAAGAAGGAAAACGGAGGGATGTCAAAGAGGAAAAAATACCTCCATGTGTCAGCACTGTGAAAATCATTTATGTATCAAATCTAAAACTAACTGTTTTTATTACTTCCATCATGAAGAATAATTCAAAGAGAAGATAATAATATACAGAAAATATACGTCAAACAAATCGTGAATACAAAGGGAAAAGGGCCTATTGACCTATGCAAAAAGCAAAATCGACAATTGATCTAATTTGTGACTTCAAGGAAGTACATTTGGACACATTGAAACAGCTTGGCTGTTCATTGTCCACGATAGCTGAATTGGTCCAGGTCGCGGAATTTTCCCTTTTCTCTTTGTATTCATGAAGAATAATGTTATTTATATGCATACTGTCTATTATGATGGATGTTTTATACTGAAAAAATTATTTTTTTAAAAAACCTAAAATAAATATTTTTCTTACGTCTTTTGAAACTTAAATGTAATTAATAATTAAACTTCTCTCAAGAAAGTTGACACATAATTGTATGCAATAAACAGGAAAGTTTTCACATAAAAATAGGAGCCACAACAACCAAAACCAGAGGCTCTTTTTTAGGAGTATATAGGCGAAAGTTCTAACTTTGATAACCATCCCCCCCCCCCACCTCAGTTTACAGTTCACTTTTGTCAGTTTCGAAATCCACCCCACCCTCCCGTCAAACGGATGTATTTTTTCCCCCACGTATTTCCAGTTCGCTGTCTCTCTTGTTACTTCAGCTTTCTTTGCCATCCATGAGCAATAATAATTTTATCCAAGTTGCAGGTAGCTAATGGTTCGCATTTTTTTGAATTGCAGATATTCGTTTTTTGGGGACCACTGGATTCGGCTGAGAGAGACGCAGATTGACTCTAGACCTCATACAATGAAAACATCCAAACTACTTTTTTCGGAGTTATGCGCTTCGCAGACAACCACATGACTGAGTTCTAAGTAACTAAAATATACCCGGCCTGGTTGATCAGAGGATGTCACCATCTTCGACTGATTGTGGGTGTTGTTTAACGGCACAAAGAAAAACACGCTATAAAGCCATGGGAAGGAGGGGGGGATGAAAATACTTAAAACTTTTTGTTCTGGTTGTGCATATTTTTCAGTGGCTAATCGTTTCTAGCTCTTCCCCCATTCGTTTTCAGTGGCAGCCTCCACTGTTTGTTGAAAACCGATTTTGTTAAAGGGCTGTTTGCGCTTATCTACGGCAAAATTTTTTAATCTTATTGTTGATATGTTCTTAAATTTTATGTCTGCCAATGAGCTGATCGAATCTCACCGTTCTTTTTAATCTTTTTTTTGAGGGGGGGGGGAAGTAGAATGGTGGAAGGCGAGAAAGTACACAGAATTCGCAAGGCCGAACCCGTATCTCTTACACATTTAGAATGTACGCCCCCCACCAAACATAACAAACCCCTGTGTTTCTCAATCCCCCTTCAAAACCGTTGCCCAATCTTAGAATCTTCTCTCTAGATGGCTTAAATGTAGAGCTCACATACTAAGTATACTATAAAAGGTCTTGTCACAAATAATCGCTTAGGTGTTTCTGGCTTCCAGTGAAGTGTTGCCCTCTCATGTTCTTATTCATATAGGCACAAGATTCTTCAGTGTTTTTTAGTTGAAGGAATGTAAAGGAATTTCTTATACATAAAATGTACAATGTAATGCTCACATTTAAAATAAATAGAAACCAAAGAAGGAAAAAATAATAGAAAAGAACACAGGCGAGGTTAAATCGCAAAAACGGTCTATATGGGCTGACCAGCACTGCACAATCTACCATGAAAATTAATTCAAAGGGGGCAGTCGCCAAGAGTTCAATAACCCTCATTGGTTGCTAATGAAGGGATAGTGGAGAATATGCAAGAGTACTGAATATGACACTGTACAAGATCTCAACTGATAATGACTTAAGATTTCCATAACAGCAATTTTTTTTTCTATTCCTACCGCGGATTTCTGTTGGTCTTGTTTGTTTCATTTTTATGAGGTTTAATTTTAATTTTCTCTTTAGTCATAAAAGCTGCAAGTAAATACGAGGAAATGGCCAGAATTAACACACATTTTGATGAGGCCTTGAATCTGGCTGTTGTCAAGCCGTCAAGTGTGAAGCATTGGTTGGAATGAGTTGATACTGACGAACCAAGTTTTAATACCAGCTCTTGAAACATTTTTTGGGGAAAGTTTAAATACCGACTCTAATGAGCTCTTCTTAGGAATTTGAAGACAGGATGATGAAAATTTCCTGCAATTATAAAAGACAAGTGATGCCCAACAGGTATCTTTGATATTGGTTACCACTTGGCTTCTCTAATTGCACCAATCATTAACGGAAATAACAATGGTACTAAAGACTCTAGAATATCTTCTCCCCATTCAACATACCGTAATTTTTGGAATATAATACGCCTACTCCACGATTTTACCCCCTTCCTCTCCAAAAAAAAAAAATTATTTTGAAAATTTGTATTTTCATTGGTTTTATTTCATAGGACTATTTAATCATACTAGATGGATTCCGTCAAAATTTGAATGTAAACAACCCATCTTATTATTAATCTCCATCTCTTTAATTAAAAAATAAATAAATAAAAAATCGTCAGAGCAACACATAGAATAATAGAGCAGAGAGTGTTGCACGGAAGCCAATTTTTGCTGATATACGTAAAGACAGTTTTTATGATATCACTACGCATGCGCTTAAAGCAATTTTTAATTCAAATTATCACTAATTAATAGTAATTATGGACAAATCTATAGACTAAGATCTTTCATTTAAGACCAAAATGATGTTTAGAGATGCAGCAGTTTTCTCCAACGAACTGTCGAAAGAATCCTCCTTGGAACATAAATACAAAGATTCTGCGTATTAGTGATTTTTTGGTACCGATTGTAAATTTTAAATGCTAAGATTGGCATATAATATATAAAACAGCATGTAACGACGTCTCATGAATGAATATCTAAGGGTTATTAGTTCAAAGATTATCGAATTTGATTCAATGGAGCTTGTTTTAATGTTTTCTAAAACAATTCAAAAATTTTGGAAATATGTTTCGATTAGTTTATGTGACGGCCACTAGTTTAGCCTTTTAGTACTTCGTTTTGTCATTCCTTAAGGACTATTACCCTAATATTTGATATATGTTTAATGTTGAATATTGATTACAACACAAATTAATTAAGACGTTCATAAACCATAAAATATTTGGTTTTTATAGGAGAGTAAGTCAATATATAGTTGCAAAATGGCATAGAAATTAAAGTTGAAATAGTTACCTGATGAAATTTGGTTTATTTGTCAACGTAATCTCCGTGACCAATTAGGCACTTGTCCCAGCGTTTCACGAGTTCCTCAAAGCCAGCAGCGAGGAAGGTTTGTTGTTTGTGTCGTAGCCAGCTGGTAACCTCCCAACAAACCTCTTTCATATTGTTTATGAAAATAGGAAAGAAAATTCCACAGCCTAGATTCGAACCAGGAACTTTCTGCTCACCATGCAGACGCGCTAACCAATTGCGCCACTACGGACATGGAAGCATTAACGCTATGTAATCTCTTTAGAGCTGGTTGGCCTGTCTGCACGGTGAGCAGTAAGTTCCTGGTTCGAAACGAGGCTGTGGAATTTTCTTTCCTATTTTCATCAATAATTTCAACATCTGAGGTTTGGCGTGTAAAAATCCTCTTAAGATCATTCAATTATTACTCTTTCATATCCTGGAACCAGTGACCATCCAGATGATTCTTTAGTGGAATAGGTGAAAGTCGGTTGGTGCCAAATCCGGACTATAGGGCGGATGTTCCAGTTGTTCCCAATCTAGGGACCGTATGTGAGCCACTGTGTACTGGCACCCTGTGACGAGCGTTGCCATCCAACAGAAGCACTCCTTGAATAAACAGGTAATATTTTCTTGTGCATTTGGTCAGCAGATTTGCCCTGCGCCCACAGAAATCGAATTATGGCTCGTTGTTCATCACGAGTATAATCGGCCAACATACCTGCCATCTTACCCACTTGACACTCATGACTCGCCATCGCAGGAGAATGTGACTACTAGCCCTGTAAATGTTACATGGTGGTGCTACACCGATCATGCGTAAAGGATCATTGCAGCGACCGATATTCATAGCACAATTTCACATTGCAGCAATTTGAAGATATTTCATTTTGCGTCTTACATATAGAGCCGTACCCAGAAATTTTTTTCGGGGGGGGGGGGCTGAGGGGGACTGGCCCAATCCTGCTTGTGGAGGGGGGGTTCCCCACGTAACAGATTTAGTTGACATGGTGGCCAATTTCGGGGGGGGGGGCTGCAGCCCCCTCAGCCCCCTCCCCCCTCTCTCCCGGATACGGCCCTGCTTACATATTGACTTACCCTCGTAATTTTTAAATGCTATGTTTAACATAGTTCCAGGACTTTTACGTAAACCTGTTGTTTGTAGTATTATTTCTGCTACGGTGTCGAGTTTGGTAAGCAAAAGTTCGAATTTCGTCAAGAGTAGATTAGTTTGCTTGCTGATATGTTTGTTTGATTGCTAGGTTGGTCATTGTAAATTCAAAATATAACCTGCTAATAACTGATATAAACGGGGAATGGAATGTAGTGACGGTCTTTCTATCCCAATCAAGCATTAAAAATTGGACACAGAATGTTAAGATGCTAAAAACATCAGTTGTTTTCAGTGTCTTACCACTCTGTGTCCAATTTTGTTTTATTCCAGGGTTTTTGTTTCTCGTCATTCTTTTCTTCTACAACCGTCATTAATCCTGTATGAAGGGTGCTTAGAGATAGAAAAATTAAGCACCAGTGCTATATCAAATGTTACGCTCAGAGCGTCTTTGTTCTTTCTTCCTCAGTCCTATGGCTTTCAACCAATACCATTGCTGTACCGAGCAAAGACGCCATCAGTGATATTGGAGATCACAATTTTTATGGAAATTTCTAATATTAATTGAAGGATTAGTCCTAATAATCCCTAAGCACTATTAAGGAATGTTTAGGCATGGTAAACTTAAGCACAAATGATTTGACCAGGGACCGGGGGGGGGGGGAACTTGCAGCGCCTCCCCCTCCCGAAATTAAATCCTGGTAGATTGGTGAATTTGACCAAAGCTTTATTGATCCCACAAAAGAACGAGCACTATTTCCACAAGGTGTTCATTGCCTTAAAGAATGGAAATTCTCTATCTACAGACACAAATATCAGGAAAGCAGAGACATTGACAACATGTCTATAAAGGAAAACACGGCGTTAATTCATCTCAGTATTTAATCAAGTCATAAGGGCATCAATAAAACGATTGCTTCCTTAAAGCAGGACTATTATTGGCCTTCTTTTGCCAGAGACATAACTTAGAAGCGCAGCTGATCAGAGGAAAGACATATGGCAAACGGGAAAAGCTAATGTCTTAACATGTCTGTGAGAACTGAATGTGGTGCTACAACTTTGGCATTGTAAGGAAAAGCCGTATTAAAGGTGATGACCGTCGCAGGACCGTCGAAGGATACATTCATGGGGAGAGCAACGAGCAATACAAGAACTGATGTAGGAAAGAGGCACCTCTTCACAGTGACAACATGAAGAACACTCGAGTTGCAGACAAGCTGTCACCACAAGGAGGTACCTCTCTGAGGTACACTTTAGTTGCTCACAAAATCGGATAAAAGAAACTTCATCATGTTCATCAGAATGACAGAAATCCATGAAGGAAGTACTACTGATTACTCAAGAATATGATACTGCTAATAAAGATGAGTTGAGTCATGGTAGTTTCTAGAAGGCCGTGGTTGAATAAATATTAATCAGAATATTATAGTTTCAGTCCTATCAATGAAGAATAAGAACTGGTAGAATGTAGAGGCTTAAAGCTATGCCGTCGTGGAATCGATCTTCCTTTAGGCAAAGAAGGTGGAAAAGCCAACGAAGAATAGGGGAAAAGCATACGCTTACATAATAAAGATATGGGAAGCGTAAATTTTTCCCTTTCTCTTTATTGACTGGAAGTATCCACTGTTTTATAAGATGTTCTTAAGTCTTGCTTCTCTCAGATGGGAAAGGACAAATGACTATCATGGTGGCAATAAAATACAGGCGAAAAAAATAGAAATTTAAAAATACGTGTACAGGCGAAATTACAAATTTATAGATAAATTAGAAGTAAAAACATGACAAGTATAGAGTCTACAAAACGTAGTCAAAAGAAGAAAAAATAGTCGAAGAACAACAACTATTCAATAGTGGAAGAGGCAATTATCAACGTGTACTCGCGATAATCTTGTATACAACAGACATGAAAGTATGATGAAAAGAAACTTAATAAGAAAAAGCAAGCTTTAAAATACGATGGCATTGAAGAACGTAGATATATAGGGTGAGTCTGAAACCGCGTTATAAACTTTTAGAGGCGGTAATATGGATGATTCTAAGCAAAAAAGTTCATATAAACATGGGTTCGAATTTGAACGATAACAGAGATATGAACAGAAATAGCTTCCGAGTTACGTAGTCAACATCGTAACACGTGGTGGTTAGTGCTCACATGTGAGCACCTGTTAGGATTTTGACTGCGTAACTCGATAACTATTCGTTGGAATTCGATCAAATTTTAACGGTATACACAATTGTATGTACACTATTATTCCCCCAAACTTCATTATCCTAGGTATTAACTTGTTGATCTTAGTGGCGGCATTTTTATTCTAATGATCAGAGGAATGCGAGCTTTGTAAAGATGATAGCAAATTTCGAAACGATAAGAATAAAAAAGATTAAAGCAACAATAAAGCATACACATTTACTTTAAAAAGTGCACTTAAAAGTAAAAAAATAAATAGGGAAAAATAGTAAAGAAAATTCCACGCCTGGACTCGAACCAGAGACCTTCAGGTTTAAGTGGAATTTTCTTAACTAATTAATAATTCATTAATATCGGAGGTAATGACGTGAAAAAATCTTCCTAAGACCATTTTTCAATTATTATAAAAATAAATTAAAAAAAGGTAAAAGTACTGCGAGCTTTTATTTAATTATGTAGTATTTTCATTTTTACTACACAGCTGAGGACATCGAATGAAGCTCACAAACGTAAAGGCAATATTTCGCCTTCTTTCCTCATCCATCAAAGTGGTCAGTCGAACACAGAAGATCATCGGGAATATTATGAATAAAGGCAAAGGGAATAGTTGAAAAAGTGAGTGAAACGTTAACCTATCTCGTTATCTTTTACAACTCTTCGTAAGTATTTGGCGTTACATAAAGAAATAGGAAGTAATCGATCTGGATAAAGATATTAGGAAAAAATTTATTATTTATAATTTTTAAATATTCTAAGTTAACAACTGAACAGCTTGTAGGTAAGTTAATTCAATCTCGGCTAATTATCTCCGTGCTAAAGGATTCACTCATCCGTAAAAATTCTAATGACATGATAATTGTAGAATTTAGTGTTAAAAAAACAGATCGTTATTTCTAAACAATGCTGTAGTTGCGACGATTACAGAATGTGTTAACCTAATTTGGAAGATTCTTACATCCTAAATTATCAAAAACAAGTAGTCTGTGGTTTTGTTACGTAATTATAAACGATAGAAAAATCAACAGAGGAGAAAACTGCATAGGGTAAAGTAGTAATAAAGAGACCTTTTTGATAGACAATTACTAATTCACTATAACACTGCATTTCAAGAACTCGGCTGACTGAAAATTTCAAATACTTAAAAAGGATTGATTAAATAATGTGAAAAAGAGGTAAGTAAAAAAAATTCAAGCAAGGATAGATGACCTAGATACTGACGCGCCCAAAAACCTAACGAGCAATCAATGAATTAACACCTAATAATTCTTAAGCCTCCCTTTCACTTTCTAACTTTAACAGAAATCAAACAATATTTTTTGGTAAATTATATTAATATCAGTTATACTTGGGTCTTGGATCACTTTCATCTCGTTGTACTCATATTTAAAAATAATTTTTAATATCAATCTTTACCCCCCCCCCCCCCGGCTGCGGGGACCGTCGTGCGGCGGGGGGGAATCCAGGTCCATCCAGGGACCCAACTCGTCGGCCTCTGGCCATACAGGCCCTGGATGGACGTATTGGATCCAATTAATTAATAAAAAAAAAAAAAACTATTCAATTAAACAATTTTCGACTCCGCTCTTAAACGAAGAACATCATTTTTAATTTAATTAATTTTAATTTAATTTAAAATTTGCATCCCCGTTTGGGATATGTACAGAAAATAAAACATACATCAAATTAATTACTGCTTGCCTGTAACAACAACTTATTTACATGGTACCTATGCTTAGGGCAAGTCTTTAACGTACAATTTATAATCCGATTCCTCAGATCATATGACAAAGCATTTCAATGATTAAAACTACTATAAGGCAAATAAGATTCTAAAAACCTAGAAATCGGAATAGCAGGTATGATTTTAAATCTCTGGATACTACGTGTATTTTTAGAATCGACCATCCACTCCTTAATAAAATATATAGGATGGTGAATATCAGTAATTGCCTTATATAATTCTCTCAGTCTTGCATATAACGATATATCATTAAATGTTGGTATAATATAAGTTTGACAAATAGTGGAGCAGGTTGCATAAAAACAAGTGACTTTATTCTTAAGAGAACAAAAAAAAATCTCCAAACAATCTAATGGTGTGATATAAAGTGAAGTGGAGGACAAAAGTTAAGAGCAAAGTTTAAAGGTTTCGCGTGTTTAAATAAGAAGAGTGCCTCTTTCGCTACTCATCTAATGAACATTGGCACACTTCAGTTGATGTAGCTGATCGGTAGGAAAAATGCCATTAAACTCTTCAAAGATGACAAAGAGGCAGAAGCTAACCGATATCCTTTTCAGGAGATCTGAAGGTAGGCGCCACGATTTTCATGTTTTAAAGTTAAAAGGTAATGATCGTCATGGGAGCTTGTGTGGGAAGCATCTATGTTGAGGCCAGTGAGCAGTACAGGTACAGTTGTGTGAAAAGAGTACTCTTTCAGATAAAAATGGACTGCTCTTGGACGTTCTACAAGTTGCAGACAATTTAAGAGTACATCCTTAAGATGAATTCTGGATGTTCACACAAGGGGACATAAAAAAATGCGGTATAGACGTGAAGAACTTTCCTCATGTCGAGCTGACAGAAATCTATGATGGAGGCTGCCTATTGATCGTCCAGGATGATAATGCTGATAAAGAAGACAATGACAAGATCTGAACACATCTTAATCAAACTATCATAGTTTCATCCTGCCATTAAGTATAAGTACAGCTAGATTCTACAGTCTTGAAATTAAGCAATACCAAGATGGACTTCATTTGTCCTTTTCCATCATCTTCGCCTTTAATATGTAAAAGGCAAAGCATATGGATGGGGATAAGTGAAACTTTCATTTATAAGCAATTGTAGCAATAAAATTTAGAGAATCAGGCGAAATTAAAATTGATAAATTGACATTAAAAAATAATTTTGACAGGAACACACCGCAAGTTATGGCGTAGAATACATCAGTAGCCACATGCGAAAAATAAATAATTTTGTGCAATTTACAAATACATATCTACAATACAAAAATTTTGTTCTTAATATTTAGACATTAGTTGGCAAACACACATTATTTTTCGCCAATCCTTAAACGAATCAATTTACAAAACATTCTCAAAGCACTGTCCCATTTCTCATTATCGGCCTCCATGGGTTGATTTCTGTCATTTGATAATGATACGTTTATGACATCAGATATGCTATCTACGTCGAATTGAGCCGTGGATGTTCTTGGCTTATTAGTATCGGGCATTTGTTCATTTTGATGGTACGATGCCTCAACTCTGAGGAGCTCCCGCCGAGCCTGTTGAAATTCAGCATCGGATACCCGAGTCTTCTTGGTCTCCCCACCTCTTGATCTGTTTTCCTGTTGTTTTTTTTTTTCACTTTCTAGACAAGTGTTGCGTTCCTCTTTTTTGGGGGAGGCGAGGAGGGGATGGGAAAAATGTATTTTTGTTTTATGTGGGTGAGGGATGTGTTTCATAGGCAAGCGACCTGGCATACCTTAATAAATGCAGTGCCATTTGATGATAAGCAAATTATTACTATTCTTTGCGCTTCGCGCCTCATCTAAACTCCCCGCCATTAGGTAATAGCTAAACAAACATATCTTAACTTGGTTGGTTACAAGGGCTATTCATTCCTCCCCCCCCCCCCCAAGCCGGATACAGATGGCTTATGGTTTGCCTTTTCTTGTAATCAATCTTTGCAACCATCATGCTCTTTGTTGTTGTCTAATGTAACCTATCTATCCACACCATGCATTTCTCAGTACATGTTTCAGGCTAATGATGTATCACACTTTGCAATCTCAACTGATTATAAAAAACAGTGTTTTCCGCACATATGTACGAGCAATCCATTTTGCTCTTGCTATTTCCAATCCATTTTGCTCGTATTTCCAATCCATTTTGCTCTTGCTACTTCCACTTTCTTTGCCATCATGAGCAATAACAAAGTTCACCCAGCTATTCGACTTGCGGGTATTCGTTTTTGTGGGCCAGCTGGATCCGGCTGAGGTAGGCCAAGAGGCACTGCAAGATACACGGCAAACTGATGCTAGACCTCATACTACGGAAAAATCCAAACGGCTTTTTGGAGCTATGCGCTTCGCGGGCATCACACGACTGAGTTTTAACTTAAGGAAATGTACCCCAACTGGTTGGTCAGAGGATGTCACCACTGACTGGTTCAATGGCACAAATTCTCAAGACTTGATACACCAATACTGGATCGAATACCCCCTTAGACATTGTCAATGCTAAAATATGGCATGCACTACATCAAACATCTCGAAACGATCGGTCATGAATGAAAACAATGATAATTAGTAACTACTAACATGATCGAAATTGGATCAGTAGTATGTGCTCTAATGACACCATTATAGTACCATTAAAAATTTCCACTGTTATGACATGTAATACAAGAAACAACTCGTAACAACTCTTGAAATTTTTCACTGATTTTCTTGATTTTCACTGGCATAACTTTTAATTATAATGATTTTAACTTATCTATTATTGGTTTATCCATTTTTTAAATATATCAGGGTACTTCAACGTTATATTAAAAATACCTCTATATCTAAAATGAATTAAGATTTTACAAAATTTTATATAATATAAACTGGAAAAGCAACGGTTATCGATTTATTTACATTTAAGGGGGAAAAGCATAAAATATAACGAGCTAGGTTCATTTTATTTTTGATATCGAAAATTCATTTGATGAGAAATGCTCCTCCCGATGGTTGGCTTCATTGTCCAACACTAAGCGAACATCTACTCAGTCCATCTGAGTATGATTGTCAATACTTAATTGGATTGGCTACGATCATCAATAGTTGGGACTCCAATTTCTGAGGGAGAGGGCGGAGATGAGATGAGAGAGAGAGAGAGAGAGAGAACATTCTATTTGTCGTCCTCTGTGATCACGAAAAACAAACTGACAAATGTTTCGTTTATGAACCAACCAGAAATTAAGCAGTCTAAAAGAAATCCACTTAGTCTTCATCAGACAATCCTATATTTTAAACGCAATATACTATAGGAAATGGTAGCTATGTCATAATTCACTGTAATTCTCTAATATTAACTGTAAGGCTAAAACATCGGAATCCCTTTAAATGAGCAATATACTTTATAATTTCAGGCTGGTGATCTCTTATAATATCTTTAATTTCTCAATTATGTTAAATGTATGTACAAGAAAATCGTGTTAAAAATGGGACCAGCAAACGTGCTCTCATAAGGTAGAATGTATCTTCCGCGTATATGGACATCACTTATGGGTGATTGTAGATTAGTAAATAAATTACTTTATTTACTTACACGGCAATAAATATATTCTCACTCTATTTATAATACTTTTAAAAAATGCTTATCTAGATACCGATGGAAAATCGAAATGAGTCTCTATAATATGAAATGTTGTGTTGAAAACGGAAGTAATTTATATGCTGTAATTATAGAAAAAGGGCGAGTCTTATTCGTATATTTGTGCTTACACATTCCTGCAGCACATTGTTGAGTTTTGTTTGGAAATAAGTTTCGTTTCCAAATGCTTATTTGGTTTTTTTACAGCAACTGCATATAAAATATAAATAGTATCCACCTAATTTCATAAGCTTTAATTTATATAGTTTCGATAAATTTTTAAATTTATATTAATAATCAAAATGAATGTTAAAAAATAATGCGAAGTTCTCTTACTGCGATAAATTTCCTTCTTAATTCATGACCTGATTAATTAAAGCTTTTATTATAAAAATAAAATGATGAAAGAAATTTACTTAATATTTTGTCTATAATCATTACATTCCTTTTACTTTTTCTTAACTAAAGTTTATAAACACAAAACAATTTGATTTTTTCCTTGCACTTGCGCCTAATACAAAGATATGCAAAAATTAATATACAAATATACAATTTAACAATATTAATCAGCTTCTTTACATAGTTAATTTACGATGATAATTATTACGAACCAACAACTTCAACAAAGAAGATCACTTTCGCATCTTAGCGTTTCACTTTTGCTCCGTAGCGCATGAATTTTTTTATCCATTGGCAATCGATATATTAACGTACAAATATCACTTTTTAGCGTACGTGTTTCAGTAGAATAAAATTTACATTTTGGCGCAGAAGATATTTTGAAGATTTATTTATTTTGTAATCAAAATGAATAGAATTTAAAAACCAATTATCTGGAGCGAAAGTAGCCATGATAGTCGGAGTTGACATCTCTGCTATTAGAAACTGAAATTACTGCATTTCGCATAAGACAAATAAGCGTCCATCATCCATTAAAGTTTGTATTAATTTAAGCAGTCAATGTTTCGAAATTCTTCTCACGTGAAAGCCGTTTTTCAATGCGAATCGTTTGCTAAGGAACATTGCTTGACAGTTGTCACGACACAAGACAAAGTACTGAAAGAGGTGGGGCCCCGTAACTTTTTGTTGGCTTCACTACAAAGCTTGCCACCAGATCGTTGAAACGATAACAGTCACTTTTCCACGACATTCTAAAGTTGATGAAACTGAACGGGAACCAACCACCTAGTGAGGTAACTTAGAGACGTTTGTGTCATATAACAGGCCGTTTGCTTCTCTTTCCCTGAAGAAGTCGTGCGAGGCTCACAAACGCAATGGCAACGGTGGCGGCGGCGTCGTCTCTACTCATTCTCCGCCTTCTTTCCTCATCCATCAAGTGATCAATCGTGCCGGACATATCATCAAGATGCCATGAACAAAGGCAATTTGGGAATAATTGAAAAAGGTGAGTGAATTTCGTTATCCTTTACAACTGCTCGCAAGTAATCGCTGCCTGTGCTACATAAATGGTCTTAAGAAATAGCATGTAATCGATCGGGAAATGAAATTTTTTTCATTATAATTTTTATATATTCTAAATTTAAACTGAGAGCTTGAATGTACATTTAATCTTAGGTAACTGTTATCTGTGCTCAAGTAGTAAAGGGTTCACTCATCCTTAATATGTCTAATGCGATGATAATTCAAGTTTAATAGTAAATATCAGACTAAAAAACCATGTACAATGCTTGAAATAAAATTTTTAAAAAATCAAGATAATGATAAGGAATGCATAAATAATTATTTTAAAATAAAATATCTAATCCAAATGCCGTCTTATCCATCCCCAAAATATCAATGATGGCCGTCACTAGGAATGATGGCGTCAGTCCAAGCGGTATCGAAGGAAGAAACGCAAGTCATGTTTAACTTTGCCGATGAAAACCCTGATAGTTGCATTTTAAATCTTATTCGTCGTGAAGTTCACGTGAAAAATAATCATATAAACTACAATTGCCTGATTTTGACGTTAATATCAATTTTATACTTCAACCTGCTATTTTTCTGATTTTCTCAATACGTTAATTTCTTAATATACGTACATATATGTATGACTTGAAATTTAGGGAACGCTAACCTGAAAGTTTACCAATTCTTAATACCTTCTAAAACGATCGGCACAATCTGGCATTTCATATCTTCATGACCTTTAATTCCCGAAATCAATTGTAAAAAGTTCACTCCCATCTCTTCGTTATAAGAAATGTATCTAAAACAGTAGTGTGTAGAACGATGATTAAAAGTATGCTTTTTTCCGTTTAATTTTTTTTTAAAGCATGTATCAAAAATTTCTTTCAATTCAATTCCAATTTTTAAATTTTTGATTTGTGTCTTGAGCAAATATTAATTACATTAGCCCATGCTTTAAATAAAAGAAAACCTTAATTTAGGTAGATGTAATTACTAAACAAACGGTGAGTAAGCTATTTAGAATTTCAAATAAATTTCGTAATTCTTATTCCTCAAATAAACATTGCAAACTAGAAAAAAATGAAAACCATAATTAAAAAATATTGAAAAAGTAATTCAAGCCATTTTCTTAAATTATTTAACAATTGATTTACTTAAATACAGCAGTAATAATAATTTTTCTTACAATAATTGAATTAAACCCTTATTCTTATAGAATGGGTAAGCTTGTGTACATTTGTTTTTCTGAACTATTTGAATCGGGGCCATGTAGTCGGAAGCAGTTCTTGAGTTACAGGAGCTGGAACTGGTAAAAACGTTGAGATTCCAATCCTAAAACACATAAATTGTAATTTAAAATTTCCTATTTCACAGATAATAAACCATTCAGGAATGACATAACCAAGTACCGAAAGGTTAAACTAAACCACTCGCAGAACCATATTTTAAACCACCCTATGTTAATATTGTAAGTTTCTAATGGAGCATAAAGATAACATTAAACCACGTACCTTTGAACCATTTGCGACTATCATTAATTTAACGTTATATTCATTTATGACACATCATTCCAAGTCGTTTGATATATTACATGCCATATTTTAGCATTGAAAGTTCCAATGAACCATAAGGGTTCAACTAAACCAGGTTCCTTGAAACCAATTTGGATTATCATTAATTTTATGTTATATTCATTCATGACACATCATCCCAATTTGTTTGATATATTACATGCCATATCTTATCATTAAAAATTTTTGAGGGTGTCATAAGGGTACCATTAGAACACGTGCCATTGTTTCCATTACAACCATTTTCAAAATGGTTCATTACTGGAACCATATTTATCAATTGGCGAAAATATTAATTTATATCCGCTTCTATCTCGTCATTACGATTTGTTTGATATATTACTTAATATACGAGGGTTGGGGCATAAGTCATGGCAACTATTTTTTTCTTGTAGATATGAGAACGGATCACAAACGTATATGTGTCGTGTGGAAGTTCTGCAGGCATAGTGAGTATGCAGAACAACAGATGCCTCTGTGATAGCTGGTAGTAGCGCAGCGAGGGCTGTGAAATCAGTCAGTTGTTGAGTGTCGTGCGAGATGGAAGTAACCCGTGTTGAGCAGCGAGCTTACATCAAAATAGCCGTTCTCTGAGGGAGAAATGCGATGGAATGTCACAGTGAATTAGTGGAAGCCCTTGGGAATAATGCCCTACCATACCGTACAGTAGCACGGCGGGTAGGAAAGTTTCAGCAAGGACGTGTGTCAACCAGTGATGAGCAACGTTCGGCCTGATGGTATTCAGCGCCTCCCACATCGTTGGCAGCGTGTGGTGACAGTAGCAGGGGACTATTTTGAGGGTCTTTAGGCCCAGGTTTCTCATGTCAACTTTATGTGTACTGTGTTGTCATTCTTTTGCACCGTGAAGACCATATTGCCCTGTATACTACCGTAATAAATTAGTGTGTTACGATATTTCAGTGCTATTCATTGTCCACACATGTAGTTAACACCTTGTCCTTTCGTCTGTATATGCCACATTTTCCAACCGGACTGGTATCTTCAAGAAAAAAAATAGCTGCATGACTTTTGCCCCAACCCTCGTATCTCTCCATTGAAAATTGCTAGGTGAGGTCGTGAAAGTACCATCTATGCACGTGCTATTGAACCGATTTAGATAATATTTGTAATTGGTTCGTGCCTTGTACCATATTCATCGACTGACGACAATAGTAATGAATAACTGCTTCTATCTCGTCAATACTATTTGTTTGATATATTACTTAATATATCTTCCCATTGAAAATTGCTTGGCGGGAAAATAGAGGTACCATTTGTGCACGTGCCAATGAACCGATTTAGATAATAATTGTGATTGGTTCGTGCCATGAACCATATCCACCGACTGACGAAAACAGATTTTGAAAATCTGTCATAGCCTCGGAGGAGTTAGAGTTGCGGACAGACAGACAGACAGACAGACAGACACACACGTTTCCCCACACTGATAGCATAAAGCACCTTTCGGTACTTAATAAGTTGAATAAAAGTTAATTGACTTATTTGTTTTATAACCTACATTATATTAGATTTTGCTTTCTGGCCTTTTGATAACAATATAAATAATAATCCCCAATGCACTCACTCCCATAAAAAAGAGTACCTTACCCAAAACAAAGTGTAAATCCTGTCGTACTGGAAAATAATTCTCATGGTTTTTTACACATTTGTAAAATGTATAATTTCCGCCAACACAGATTACAGCTTGACATCTCTGCATGCACGTCTTCTTGTAGTATTCCCGCCCATTCTTCGATAAGGGCTTCAGTAAGCTGCTGCAGGATCTGAGGTGGTGCTGGACGCTTGCGAAGACGTCTGTCAAGCGTATCCCACATGTTGGATTAGGTTTAGTTCAGGGCTTATTGGTGGCCACTCCATAACCGTAATAGGGCGTTCCTTCAAGAAGCCCATAGTTGTTCGTGCTGTGTGAGGGTCTGTTATTCGTTAAGACAAATTCTGGACCAATACCATATACAGCACTCACAAGATGACACCCCAGAATGCCATAAACGTAACGTTGGCTGTTAAGATTTTGAAGGATGATGACGAGGTTCGTGCAGTTGTCAATGCAGATTCCATTCACACCGTCAGCGAACCATATCCGAATTTATCGAATTCTTTCATCAAACCAGAGCTATATCTTTCGTTTGTGCGTCTGTACAGATCACAACAGACCAGGCGAAACCTTGACTCATCTGTGAACACCACATGACAAAAGCTGCCAACCAGCATGAGTTCCCGTTTGTGTGCTTTATTCAAACGTGCACCTGGTCCACGTCGACGTGGTCTCAGGTTGGCGTCCCTAACATTGTTACGGAAAGATTGGTCGGACACATCCATTTCAGTCGCTGTGATCAGCTCATTTTGCAAATCCCTGGCAGTAGCAATGCGTTTCCGTAATGAGGATGTGACGAGGTAGCGGTCTTGCCGATGAGTTCTAGTACGCTTACTGTCTAGTCCAGGTCTCCTGGAATAGCGACCTGTTTCTTGGAACGTTTCCAAAGTCGGCAGATGAAAGAATGGCTAACATGCAGCTTATTTGCCAGATAACGCATAGAATGACCTTTCTGGAGTAAAGTTAGTGTCGCATTTTGTGTACTTTGTGTAAACATCAGTCAGTGATGTGATTAACTTTACATTATTCAGCAAAATCACAAGATTTGTTGAGATGAAGTGGGCTATTACACTTTACTTTAGGATGGGGGTTCTTTCTTTGGTTTTTAGTATAAAAACAAGCAAGGAATGTATTGAGGTTGATTTGATTTTTATTAATGTATGGTATGGGTATCTTATTCCATTTTTAGTTTGGGGCTATATCATATAGATGATGGATGGCAGACTTTGGAAACTGTGTCCCCCTAATTGTTCTGAGGAGTGTATATGAATAAAGGAGTTGAAGTCGAACATTTTATGGCATCAATTCAACCTCAAACCTTTAGGGTGTCTCAAGGGGGCGTCTCAAACCTTCAGGGCAAAACGGTACAGATTGATAGAGAGACTGTAAACAGTATTTTGAGATACGGAAGCAGTGATCCGAAATGCATATTTCCTTCGACAAGGGAGCGACATTTTTGTAAACTGCTTTCGTTTTTATAGCAGCGTGTGCCTGCTCACTTTGATGTTGACGTCCGCGAGCTTCTGAACAACGGATTCCCTAATAATAGGACTGGAAGGGAAGGCCCTGTCCCATGACCAGTGCGATTACCGGATCTCACTGCTCAGGATTATTTTCCTATGGGTGTATGAAACCTTAGTATAATCCGATGCAATGCATTTACAAACAAACTCTCATGAAAGGTTAACTGTCACAAAAGATGTAAGCTAGGACCAAATAAGGTATTTTCCTAAGCAGAATGAATCCTCAAAGAAGCAAAATGGAGGGATGTCAAAGGAAAAAAACACCTCCATGTGTTAGCAAGGTGAAAATCATTTATGTATCAACTCTAAAATTAACTGTTTTTATTACTTCCACCATGAAGATAATGTTATTTATATGCATAGTGTCCATTATGACGGACGTTTTATATTGGAAAAAAAAAATTTATAAAAACCGAAAATAATATTTTCTTACTTCTTTTGAAACTTCAAATATAATTAAAAATAAAATTTATCTCAAGAAAGTTAACACATAATTGTATGTAATAGAGAGGAAATTTTTCACATAAAAAGATCCACAACAACCAAAAGCAGATTTTCTTTAGGAATATATAGGCGAAAGTTCAGACTTTGATCCGCTCCCCCCATTTTACAGTTCACTTTTGTCAGTTTCGAAATCCCCCTCCCCCGTTAAACTAATGTATTTTGTGAATGACCCCCAAACAATTTTTTCTCACGTATTTCCAGTTTGCTGTGTCTCTTGCTAACTAATGGTTCGCATTTTTTTAAATTGCAGATATTCGTTTTTTGAGGATCACTGGATTCGGCTGAGAGAGAGACCGCAGACTGACGCTAGACTTCATACAATGAAAACATCCAAACTGCTTTTTCGAAGCTATGCGCTTCGCTGACACCACACGACTGAGTTCTAAGCTTCGAGCATAAAAATAGAAAAAGTTCTATTTTTATGCTCGAATATTCTAAGTAACTGAAATGTACTGAACTGGTTGAGAAGAGGATGTCACCACCTTCGACAGCACGTAGAAAAACACGTTATAAAAACATAGGGAAGGGGGATGAAAATACTTAAACTTTTTTCTGATTGGTGCATATTTTTCAGTGTCTAATCGTTTCTAACTCTTCCCCCATTTGCTTCTACGTTGGAGAATCGGCAATCATGCAGCTAGCCTCCGCTGTATGTTGAAAACCGATTTTGTTAAACGGGTGTTTCTACTTATCTACGGCAAAATTTCTAATCATATTGTTGATATCTTCTTAAATTTTATGAATGCCAACGAGTTTATACGGGGGAGGGATAGAAGGGCGGGAGGAGAGAGAAAGAGGGGAAGGCGAGAAAGAACACAGGATTCGCAAGAGAAAAAAATTCGCAAGGCAGAACTGTACACCACACCCTTTCTCTCATACTTTTAGAATGTACCCCCCTCCCAAAAAGAAACCCAAAAAAACAAGCCTTTGTTTTTCTCAATCCTCTTCAAAACCGTTGCCCACTTTAGAATCTTCTCTATAGATGGCTTAACTGTATAGCTCAAAAATTAAGGTCTATAAATGACCTTTTATAGACCTTGTCACAATAATCGCTTAGGTGTTTCTGGCTTCCAGTGATGTGTTGCCCTCTCATGTTCTTATTCTCCAGTGTTTATTAGTTGAAGGAATGTAAAGGAATTTCTTTTAAAAAATTTACAATGCAATGCTCATATTTAAGATAAATAGAAACCAAAGAAGGAAAAAATAATAGAAAAGAACACAGGCGAGGTTATATCGCAAAAACGGTCTATATGGGTTGACCAGCACTGCACAATCTACCATGAGAATTAATTCAAAGGGGGCAATCGCCAAGAGTTCAATAACCCTCATTGGTTGCTAATGAAGGGATAGGGGAGAATATGCAAGAGTACTGAATATGACACTGTACAGGAGCTCAACTGATAATGACTTAAGATTTCCCAGCGTCTATTACTATAGGAATAGGAACCACAGCAGTTTTCCTATTGCTATTGCGGATTTCTCTTGGTCTGGGTTGTTTCATTTTTATGAGGTTTAATTTAAATTTTCTCTTTAGTCATAAAAGCTGCAAGTAAGTACGAGATAATGGCCAGAACTAACAGTCATTTTGATGAGGCCTTGAAGTCGGCTGTTGTCAAGCCATCAAGTTTGAAGGATTGTTGGAGTCAGTTGATACTGACAAACCAAATTTTAATACCAGCTCTTGAAACATTTCTTGGGGCAAGTTTAGGTAAGGCGCGCACTGAGGTGGTAAGCAAGTGAAGTGTGAGTTGCGTGCGAGTGGCGTGGTGGTTAAATGGCAAGTGGAATTTTTAAACCATATGTAACCAAATGCGAACGCGCACATCAAGGTGGAGTGACGGTGATGAAGTGCAAGTGGCATGGCCCCAGTCTGGTGCCACTAGTCTCCGACATGTTTAATTTTCGAGTGGCGTACATCTTCGCTGCCACTTGCTAATACACATTTGAGTAGGCAGAGTGCGAAACTGCGGTGTTGTTATGAGAAATTTGTGTCTTTCTTTTTCAAGTAATTTGCAAAATGTTACTTTCTTCATTCGGTAAAAAAGTTTGAATTTATCATCCTTAAAATTTAAATCATGTCTATATACGTTGTATATTCCATATTTTTTGTTTTTTTACCAAAGAAGTGAATCCAAGGACGCTTTTTTCTGCGTTGATTTTATGTATTAATATTAGCAAGTTGCACAACTAACAGAGCATCTTTTGAGGACGACATACATAACTGGCAAGTCGGTGGCACGATATGATACTTGGCATTTCAGTGCGCGTTAAACCACTTTGACACCACTTCGCCATCACTCCATTCCCACACCATGTTGTTGCCACGCACCATTACTTAACCACGCCACTGCCACACTATTGCCACACAACCTCAGTGCGCGCCTTGTCTAAGAAGACCTCGTTAGAGTCGGTATTAGATATTTGAAGACAGGATAATGAAGATTTCTTGCAATTATACAAGTCAAGTGATGCCCAACAAGATCTTTGATATTGGTTGCCACTTGGCTTCTCTAAGTGCACCAATCTTTAACGGAAATAATAATGGTATTAAAGACTCACTATTAATTATTAGAATATCTTCTCCCTATTCAACAAAGTTAAAAAAATAATGCGAAGTTCTCTTACAGCGATAAATTTCTTTCTTAATTCATTACCCGATTAATAAAAGCTTTTATTATAAAAATAAAAAAAATAATGAAACTATGTAGAAATTTACTTAATATTTATTGTCTATAAACATTACATGCCTTTTACTTTTTCTTAAATAAAGTTTACATAGTGAACACAACACAGATGATAAACACAAAGCAATTTGATTTTGCCTTGCACTTGCGCCTAATACAAAGATAGGCAAAAATTAATATACAAATATACAATTTAACAATATTAATCAGCTTCTTTACATAGTTAATTTACGATGATGATTATTACGAACCAACAACATCAACAAAGAAGAACGCTTTCGCATCTTAGGTTTCACTTTCGCTTCGTAGCGCATGAATCTTTTTATCCGTTGGCGAACGATGTATTAGCATACTAATGTCACTTTTTAGCATACATGTTTCAGCGCAGAAGATATTTTGAAGATTTATTTATTTTGTAATCAAAACGAATAGAATTCAAAAACAATTATCTGGAGCGAAAGTAGCCACGATAGCGGGAATTGACATCTCTGCTATTAGAAGCTGAAATCTTTGCATTACGCGTAATACAAATAAGCGTCCATAATCCATTAATGTTTTTGTATTAATTTAAATTGTCAATAATTCCTAATTCTTCGCACGTGAACGCAGTTTTTCTATGCGAAACGTTTCCTAAGGAACATTGCCTAACAGTTGTCACCACATAAGATATAAAGTACTGAAAGATGTGGAGGCCCCGTAACTTTTGTTGGCTTCACTACAAGGCCTGTCACCAGATCATTGAAACGGTAAAAATCACTTTTTCCTCTGGGTTCTAAGGTTGATGAAACCAGGGTCTTTTAATGGGGGAACCAACCACCTAGTGAGGTAACTTAGAGACGTTAGTGTCATATGACATGTAGTGCTTCTCTTTCGCTAAGAACGTCATGCGAGGCTCACAAACGCAATGGCAACGATGGCGGCGTCGTCGTCGTCTCTACTCATCCTCTGCCTTCTTTCCTCATCCGTCAAAGTGATCAATCGTGCCGGACAGATCATCAGGGACGTCATGAACAAAGACAATTTGGGAGTAATTGAAAAAGGTGAGTGAATTTCGTTATCCTTTACAACTGCTCGTAAGTAATCGCTGCCTGTGCTACATAAATGGTCTTAAGAAATAGCATGTAATCGATCGGGAAATGAAATTTTTTTCATTATAATTTTTATATATTCTAAATTTAAACAAAGAGCTTGAATGTATATTTAATTGTTATCTGTGCTCAAGTATTAAAGGTTTCACTCATTCTTAATATGTCTAATGCGATGATAACTAAAGTTTAGTAGTAAATATCAGATTAAAAACCATGTATAATGCTTGAAATAAAATTTAAAAAAACAAAGAAAATGATAGGAATGCACAAATAATTATTTTAAAATAAAATATCTAATCCATATGCCGTTTTATACGTCCCCAAGACATCAATGATGGTCGTGACTAGGAATGATGGCGGTCCCAGCGGTATCGAAGAAGAAGCGCAAGTCGCATGAAAAATTGATACTTGCATTTTAAATCTTATTCGTCGTGAAATTCACATGAAAAATAATCACATAAGCTGCAATTGGCCAGATTTTGAGGTTAATATCAACTATATTCGTCAACCTGCTATTTTTCTGATTTTTAACACATTAATTTCTTAATACATATAATCTGAAATTTAGGGAACGGCTAATCTGAAGTTTACCAATTCTTCATACCTTATAAAAGAATCATCGGCAAAATCTGACATTTCATATCTTCATGATCTTTATTTCCCGAAAGCAATTGTAAAAAGTTCACTCCCTTCTCTCCCTTATAAGAAATGTATCTAAAATAGAATGATGATTCAAAATATACTTTGTTCCGTGTAATTTTTTTCATGCATGTATCAAAAATTCCTTTCAATTCAATTTCAATTTTTAAAGTT
Source organism: Rhysida immarginata (assembly GCA_023313115.1). Lineage (NCBI taxonomy): Eukaryota > Metazoa > Arthropoda > Chilopoda > Scolopendromorpha > Scolopendridae > Rhysida > Rhysida immarginata. The sequence goes on along the minus strand of JAHWFO010004153.1, from coordinate 424,363 downwards.
TTGATTTGTGTCCAGAGCAAATATTGACTAAATTAGTGTATGCTGTAAATAAAAGAAAACCTTAATTTGTATAGATATAAGTGATTAATTACAAAACAAATGGGGAGTGAGCTATTTAGAATTACAAATAAATTTCGCAAATCCTATTCCTCAAAGAAACATTGCAAACTGAGAAAAAAAATTAAAACCATAATTAAAAAATACTGAAAAAGAAATTCAAGACTTTTTTCTTAAATTATTTAACAATTGATTTACTTAAATACAGCAGTAATAATAATTTTTCTTACAATAATTGAATTAAACCTTTATTCTTATAGAGTGGGTAAGCTTGTGTACATTTGTTTTTCTGAACAATTTGAATCGGGGCCATGTAGTTGGAAGCAGTTCTTGATTTACAACAGTTGGAATTGGTAAAAATGTTGAGATTCTAATCTTAAAACGCTTAAATTGTAATTTAAAATTTCCTATTTCACAGATAATAAGTTGAATAACAGTTAATTGACTTATTTGTTTTATAACCTACATTATATTAGATTTTGCTTTCTGGCCATTTGATAACAATATAGGGTAGATGTACCAGTAATTGACAGTTTAAGACATTACTGTGAAACGTAATTGTGTACGTAAATCAAATTGCATTTTGAAACTTTTCTAGTTATACCATTAAATTGTAAATATAGTGCTGAATATGCCAATCTCTAAACAATTATTATATCTTTAAAAGCTATTAAGTTATTAAATTTTTTCCTAACTAATGCATGAATCACCAGTAGTTGACAGTTAATGCACCAGAAGTTGACAGGTAGTTTCACCAGTAATTGACACTATTTTAATTACACGTTTTATTATATATTTTTACAACAAAAATTGACAACATTGAAAAGTAGCTGATGAAATCAAGCATTTTTAAGAATATGTAAATTATTTAACGTTAACTAAAATTGTGCTTTTTATAACTTATGTTGTTCATATAGATCATTTACCTTTTTTTCCTTTGAAATAATAAATAAAATCAGTCCACTCCCATGTAGAGTGCAAGGACCATAAAACATGAAGGTGTTTTCCACTAGTGCAAATAATTAGATCTTTGGCCAACAAATTGTTATAGAAAAACTTGATTTTTGACGATTGTTTTCCTACTTGCAAAATTCATCCAGTTCATCCTATGCTACTTCTTATCATAGTAAACAGAAAACTAGTAGTAGTCTTCTTCTTGGAAGAAAACTTGTCCTGGGGTATTTGTTGATCATCTCTCTGACAAGATTCAGGACCAACAAAAAGAATTGGCGAATAGGGCCTGGAAGATTTATGTCAAAGTGGATGAACTAGAAATTGACAGCCAGGTTCCTGTAATTGACACAGCTAGGCCGATTACTGGAAATTAAGAAGTTACACATAAAAAACCATCATGTTTCCTTTATTATTATCCTACATTCTATATCACATTAAAATATTTTTGGTCGTTTTTTTTTAAACACAGAAATTATCAATTATTGACAGGTCACGTCAATTACTAGTGACACTACATATCTGGGTTCTAGTAGTTGACGGTGGATTAAGACAGTTAACATATTGGTCATCTGAAATTCTGTTACTACTAAAAGAATTGTCCACTGATCACACAAAAGGATTCACGTAAAATTATAACAAATATTGCATGACAATCATGAAATAAATTCAAGTAATCAAACACGCGCGTAGTGGTTCATTACAAGGTTTTTTCGACTCGGTAAGGCATTGAACAATCAACATGTGTTTGTGGCCATAATTGGGAGCAAAGTTCCTAATTTTTTGCTGTTCTGGGTAGCAACACCAATCCCTTTTCTTGCCTTGTTACTTTATTACAAGCCTTTAAATCGTGAATTGTCAATTACTGGTGCACTGTCAATTACTGGTACATCTACCCTAAATAATAATAATCCCCAATGCACTCACTCCCATAAAAAAGAGTACCGTACCCAAAACAAAGTGTAAATCCTGTCGTACTGGAAAACAATTCTCATTGTTTTTTAAACGTTTGTAATATGTATGATTTCCACCAACACAGATTACAGCTTGACATCTCTGCATGCACGTCTTTTTGTGGTATACCCGCCCATTCTTCGAAGGGTGCTGCAGGATCTGAGGTGGTGCTGGACGCTTGCGAAGACGTCTGTCAAGTATATACACATGCTCGATTGGGTTTAGGTCAGGGCACATTGGTCGCCACTCCATAACCTAGATATGGTGTTCCTTCAAGAAGTCCATAGTTGTTCGTCCTGTGTGAGTGTCTGTCATTCGTTAAGACGAATTCTGGACCAATACCATATGCAGCACTCACAACATGACACTCCAGGATGTCATCAACGTAACGTGACCTTCCTGGAGTAATGTAACTGCAGCAGACACTTGAATTCCAGTAAGGTGTCGCATTTTGTGTAAACATCATTAGTGATGTGATTCACTTTACATTATTTAGCAAAATCACAAGATTTTCTTAAAATGACGTGTGCCTTTACACTTTGTTTTAGGGTGGCGGTCCTTTGTTTGTTTTTTAGTGTAAAAACAAGCATGGAATGTAATGAGTTTGATTTGAGTTTTATTAATGTATGGCATGGGTGTCTTAATCCATGTTTAGGGGTATATCATATAAGATGACGGATGTGAATGACTCTTAAACAGTTTTTTTTTCTCACGCATTTCGGTGTATCTCTTGCTACTTCAGTTTTCTTTGCCATCCATGAGCAATAACAAACTTTATCCAGGTAGCTGATGGTTCGCATTTTTTTGAATTGCAGATATTCGTTTTTTGGGGGACCACTGGATTCGGCTGAGAGAGACCGTAGACTGACGCTAGACTTCATGCAATGAAAACATCCAAACTGCTTTTTCGGAGTTATGCGCTTCGCGAACAACCACACGACTGAGTTCTAAATAACTGAAACGTACTCAACTGGTTGATAAGAGGATGTCACCACCTTCGACGGCACATAGAAAAACACGGTTGGTTGGTTTGTTTGGTATTAACGTCCTTTTCAACTGCCATGGTCATTTCAGGACGGCGTTATAGGGGCCGCAAATTTTGCCTCGCAAGGGTTCTTTAACGTGCAGCCGGCAAACGACTACGGAACCAACGGCTTTACTTCCCTTCCGAAGGAAGTGCGTGATCTCAGGATTTTCCCCCTGAAAAAATCCTCGTCGTCCTCGACCGGGGTTGAACCCGCGTCCTCGGGCATCAAAGGCGATCACGCAACTACTGAGCTACCGAGGCCGATAGAAAAACACGGTATAAAAGCATGTGAGAGGGGGGGGGGGAATGAATATATTTAAACTTTTTATTCTGAATGGTGCATATTTTTCAGTTGTTAATCGTTTCTAGCTCTTCCCCCATTTCCTTCATTGGATCGGCATTCATGCAGCCACTCTCCGCTGTTTGTTGAAAACTGATTTTGTTAAATGGGTGTTTGCGCTTATCTACGGCAAAATTTCTAATCATATTGTTGATATGTTCTTAAATTTTATGAATGCCAACGAGTTGGTAGCTTAGTTAGTACAGATGCTGGTTTGTTAAACAACAAATTCGACCGCCCAGTATCGAATCTCACCGTTTTTTGTTTTTATTTTTTTTCTACTTTTTGAGAGAAAAAAAGCAAACAATTTTTTCTTTTTCTAAGAGAGGGATAAAAAGCAAAAGGAGCATCTGTAAATTAGTGTAAGAGGTAAGAGATAGAAGATACGAGGAAGGGGGGGGGAGTAGAAGGGTGGGAGGAAAGAGAAAGGGTGGAAGGCGAGAAAGAACACAGAATTTGAAGAAAAAAAATTCGCAAGGCATAACTGCACTCCATATCGTTTCTCTCACTTTTAGAGTAAATCCTCCCCCCCCCCCAAAAAAAAACAAGCTCCTGTTTTTCTCAATCCGCTTCAAAACCGTTGCCCACTTTTAGAATCTTCTCTGTAGATCGTGTTACAGCTCACAAATTTATAGCTCACCACATAAATAATCGCTTAGGTGATCTAGTTTCCAGTGAAGTCGTTGCCGTCTCATGTTCTTACTCTTATAGGAACAAGAGTCTTCAGTGTTTATTAGTTGAAAGAATGTAAAGGAATTTTTTTACAAACATTTTACAACGTATTGCTCTTATTTAAAATAAACAAAAACTAAAGAAGAAATAAAAGAAAGAACACAGGCGAGATTAGATCGCAAAAACTGTATATATGGGTTGACCAGCACTACACTATCTACCATGAGAATTCATTCAAAGAGGGAAATCGCATAGGCTTCATTGATTGCGAATGAAGGGATAGGGGAGTATATGCAAGAGTATTGAACATGACATTGTACAAGAGCTCAACTGATTTAAGATTTCCCAGCGTCTACTATAGTAAATAGGAATAAGAACCACAACAATTTTCCTATTCCTATAGCGGATTTCTCATGGTCTAGGTTATTTCATTTTTATGAGGTTTAATTTTAATTTTCTCTTTAGTCATAAAAGCTGCAAGTAAATAGGAGATAATGGCCAGAATTAACAGTCGTTTTGATGAGGCCTTGAATCTGGTTCTTGTCAAACCATCAGTTTGAAGCAGTGGTTGGAGTTAGTTGATACTGACAAACCAAGTTCTTGAAACATACCAGCTCTTGAAACATTTCTTGGGGCAAGTTTAAATACCGATTCCAATGAGCTCTTTTTAGATATTTGAAGACCGGATGCTGAAAATTTGTTGTAATTATAAAAGTCAAGTAACGCTCAACAGGTATTTTTGATATTGGTTATCACTTGGCTTCTCTAATTGCATCAATCTTTAACGGAAATAAGAATGGTACTAAAGACTCTAGGATATCTTCTCCCCATTCAACATATCGTAATTTTTGAAATATAATACGCCCCCTCTCCAATTTGATTCCCCTCCCTTCCAAAAAAAAATTTTTAAATCTTATTTCCATTGGTTTTATTATAGGAATATTAAATAATACTAGATGGATCCCGTCAAAATTAGACGGTAAGCAACCCATCTTATTATTAATCTTCATCTCTTTAATTAAAAAATAAATAAATAAAAAACCGTCAGAGTAACAAACAGAATAATAGAGCAGCTTAAGAACGTTGCACGGAAGCACTTCTATTTTGGGATCACCCTTGCCAGAAAGTCATGGTTGAGAAGTGAGACAAATAGCATCCAAACAAAAATCTCATTATGTCAACAAATGATACCACATCGGGTGTGGTTCAGGTTAAAGTCGCCCGTGTTCGAGTGTTAGGCAGAGGCTCCCATTCGTAAAATGTCGACAGCTTACCGGTTGTTATTTCGGAGCAATGCCTCAGAGAAACCGTACCATTGTCCAGTACCCACTCTTTTAAGATGACGTTGATACTGCTTTCAGGAAGGCAGGGAGTGGAAATTCTGTCATCATTCAATGCACTTGTAGAGGCTGATGACCAAACGTAGAAAGGCGTGATTGGGATGTATGATGATCTCGATTTAAATGCGAATGGGAGATGTCTATTGGATATCTGTGGACTTTCCATTATGAACATCTTCCAGCACAGGGATGTCCATTAGTACAACTGGTACAGAATGCAATGGGCCAGAAATAATTGTATTAGCTGAATTGGTATCTAAAGAGTGTTTTATACTCGTGTGAAGGGAGGGTCAGAACTGTTAATTGATCACCACCTTGATGGACACTTTTGAAACCTTGCCAACCAAGCACTGACACTAGCAGTGCCCTGTTATTCTATTGAGGGGCTACCTTACATTAACGTTATCTTCCAAACTACTTGTCAAAACTATATGAAGTTTTCCACATATATTTCAGATGTATTAAAAAAATAACTAACAAGTTTGATTCAGACATGCTTAACAGTTTTTCTCTGAATTACAGTTATTGGTGAAAAAAGGGTATTTCTTCTTAGAAACGCTACAAAATTTTGTATCCACAGAACATGCCTCTTATTATTTTTTCAGATAAAAAATGAATTCAAGAATGGCCTGAACTAAAAGATTTTTAATATATGGTAACGCACATAATCCTTAAGTTCAAAAATTTATAACAAAACTTCTAGTTCGCCTACGGCAAAACTACTTGTTCAAATGATGCCTATACTGTGTATTAAAAAATGTGAAAAAAATCTTTTTTCTAACGTCTGAAATGGTACACGAGACGGAACTGACAACAATTGTTCACTCTGCTTTGTTAACATGCCTTGCCAACTATGTATTACGTTTCCGTTATCAGGCCTGTCTAGGAGCTGACAACAATTGTTCACTCTGCTTTGTTTACATGCGTCGGGTAAACAAAGCAGACTTTTTGATTTCAGTTTAGATCATGTTCCAAGCAAGGAAAAGTATTCTCCAATGATCCTAATAGTTATATTTATAACTCTGTATTCTGTGAAATTTTGTAAGATAATTAGCATGTACCTATTTGTAAATTAACACTGATATACATTTCTAAGGTAAATGGAATGGTGCTCAAATGTAAAAATACACTATACAACATTTTTGCTCTGAGTAAGAATAAAGTAAGCCTAATCTAATGGTCATATCATCAATGCCTTTGTGGTTATACCAATTCCTTTTTGTTATCACTCGACAGAAATGGATATACCGGTGCATGAATTTGTGTTGCCTTCTGATCCTCAAAACAGTAATTTCACAGGAACATCAAAAATATCAACCCTTTTGCGCGTGCGTACAAGATGATGAAGGATGTCAAGAAACGTTTAAATGTCGATAATACAGCGCGATCACAGAAGATATAATTTGCCAACTGTCAATGCGATAGCAGCAGTGTTTGAAGCCGACGATGGAGAACCAACCACCATTTAAGCGAGATCTATGCACGGGGAACAACTTACAACATATTTCGATTTGGAGTCCGAACTGTGATCCAATGACCTACCCGTTGTTGTGTCTTCTGGAGAAGAAGGCTGGAAGATAAAATTCAGGAGCTTTGAAGGGACGAAACTCGGCACGTTAGCCTTCTATTCCTACAAACTGTACGAAAGGCCAGGACTGTTTAATCCGGTGTTGCAGGTGGGAAAACTCACTCAGCAGTATACAGTATTGTGGACGCGTTTTAAAAGTTGAAGGAGGCCAGCTAAAATCAGAAGACTTTGAGAGTGGAGGCTTACCATTGCCTGGCTGTTCAAAACTTTAATTTGAAAGCAGGAAAGGCCTGTGTTCTACCTACGTCATTTACCGGGAGCAAATGTGCATTGCAGCAAAACTACCAGGATCTCTTCATCACATGTACATGCAATCCAAATTGGACTGAAATAACAAAACAGCTGGCTCCGTACGAAACTTCGGTGCATAGACCCGACATCGTCGCGACAGTCTTTGGTTAAGATTGAGGGCATTTATCGACGATCTGACTAAAAACTCGGTGAAAATAAGTAAATAATGATCTAAAGAGGATTTTTCCCACTCCAAACCTCAGATGTTTAAATAATTGATGAAAATAGGAAAGAAAATTCCACAGCCATTGACGCAATTGGTTGGCGCTTCTGCACGGCGAGTAGAAGGTTCCTGGTTCGAACCCAGGCTGTGGAATTTTCTTTTATATTTTCATCAATTATAAAAACTCGGTGCTGGCATGGTGACATGGATGAACCTCAGTGAGATAATGAATTAGTTAAGACAAACCAATATAAAATAGAATGATTCTCAAAGGTAATTATTTGAATGCATCCATTTCTTCCAAGAATACCTATAATCCTCAAAACATAAATTTCACAGGCTTGTAAGCCTGCTTGGCTTGGCTCTAGTTTTGCAAAAAGAATGTGCAAAATCTATTTTAGGTTTGAAGTTGCAGGTGGATCCTCATTATAACGAACAGCTGGAAACCAAAAAATTAGTTCATTATAACGAAAATCCTGGATAAGAATAAAAAAAACAACTTCGAGAGCAATAAGACCTGCGACTCAGATATTACGGCCAAGGAGCGTAGAGAGAAAAATCCATTATTTTCATGTAAAATCAAATAACATATGAGGAATACATGGAAAAAAAATTTTTTGAAAAAATCTCATTTTCTAATCTCATTTTGAAAAAAATTGTAAAATCATACCTATCAAATTAAGCCACTACAATGACTGATCAACATTATAGAAAGCACAAGAAAATTCATTCAAAAAAAAAAGCCAATATCTCGAAAAAAAATGTTAAAACTGTAAAACAGTAAGAAACTACACATGAAAAACAAAAAATCTGTTGTACTGAGCAGAAAATAAAAAGAAGATGTTTCCCATATTATTTCTTGTTTCTTTAATATTAAAAAAATTAATTTCCTGTAATATTTTAACTTAAAAACATTAAAGCCATTATAGTCATTAATAAAAATATTAATTTAATTTGTTTATGTCTTACACCAACTAAATAAATTAAATGGCGCAAATTTAACAACTTTATAATTACCGTAAATACTGTATTAAGCGCCCGGGCGCTTATTTGCAAAAATATAGCGGACACCCAGGCGCTTAATGCAGGAGGGCCGGTATTACAGGTCCGGCGCTTATAAAATTCTGCACAACGGTGATGGATACTATTATGCAAAATTCTCGCCCTTCTTCTTTATCTTTTCTAAAGTATCCTGCTGTGTTTTCCATTCCCGTTAGGATCAATGCTAAACTGTTTGGCTGTAGCCTCTGTGGAATGGTTTTCAGCCTATTTTACTGTTGCGAGATTAAAATTGATGCTATAACTGTGAAGTTTTCATTTTTCATCAGCTACGTTGCTTGACTGAATCCAAAATTAAAAGCAAGAAATTAGAAGACAATCATGCTGGTGTCTAATTTCCGGTTTAGCAGTGGCATTTGGGAGAGCAAACGTTCCCGTGAGAAAGCAGCAAGAGAAGAAAAATCCACGAAATGAACTAAAATAAGCGCCCGGGCGGCTATTGAAGGTCCGGCGCTTATTTGCAAAAATTCAGCGGACCCCCAGGCGCTTAATGCAGGCGGGCCGGTATTTCAGGTTCGGCGCTAAATACAGTATTTACGGTATCCTTTTTTGTCTAACCCCCCCCCCCCCCCCCGCCAAGAATATCACAATTTCACTATTTTGCATTTATTTTTTAAAATTTACTTTCAGTTAATTCTCCCCTCTCTTTTAGTTATATTACTCAATTGCTCCCAGTTTTTCTTAATAACAAATTTACTAGAAAACCATTCACAAACAGCAGAGCTTCCCAATTTGCTTCAAGTATGGCAGCAGGTTTCGGGATCTATCTTTCTTATACGTTTTTGGATTATTGCAAATCATGCTTGTGTTTTGGTATCTTATAAAGATTTATGTTTATATATTGGCGAATAAATTCATTGAGGAAAGAAAAAAAATTCGAATAAATCCGAAATCATTTGAAATATCGAAAAACGGAAAAACGGAATCGGCATGAAATTCCATATCAGAACAATCAAATTTTGTTATTGACGATTTTCGAACTTTCTCTTAATTATTTTCTTAATTATAAGTTGCTCTCAATTTTTGGAAACAATTCTTCGCACAATACAACAAAAGCAAGATGGCCCGATTTCATTACTGAATTATAAAAAAAACTATTAGATTATTTGCAGTGAATGTCAAGTGAAAAATTTAAAACTTGCGAAATTAAAAATGCAGCTTTAATAAGAATATTATCCAAGAGATGGGATAATTTACCTTACTTTTTATCCCCAAAATTTAACCCAATTTTTTTTATCCTCTCATAACTTTTTAACCCCTTTCTTATCCCTCACTCCTACATTTTACCCCGAATTGTTTTTCCTACTTATTTATCCCGGTTTTAAATCCAAATTTTTATCCTCCGCATTTAAGGAAATTGGCTCCTTAAAGTGGATAAAAATGAGTAAGAGTAGAGGATTAAAAGTAGAAGATAAAAAATGGAGGCCAAAGAGTGCAAGTATGCGTTTGGGATAAAGAATGTGAGTAGAAATGGTTAATTAAGGAACCTGCATTTTTAATTCCGGACGTTACATTATCACTTTGGCAGTTGCAAGAAGACATTTACATGATCTATCAGCTTAATTTTATGACACACTTTGAAGCAGCAGTCTACTTTGTAAACACAAAAGTTTCAACTCGACATTTTTAAACTCATTGTATCAATTTGTATTAGCTTCATGATGTCCATCTATCCAGTATCACGAGAAAGTATTAATAAAGGAAGATGATGATCAGATAGAGTGATACGGTAAACTATTAAGCCTCACGCGTTTCGGTATTGCACCATCATCGGAGCCAAACAGCTACAAAGTGAAGTGAACATGACAGGGAATTTATAATAATAATAACAGGAACGACGGGTCCACCAATCATGCGAATCCAAACTGGAGGTGCGCATTGACCTCCACTTCTTGGACGTCCACACCACAAGCCTTGTGACACAGGGTACTCCTTAACTCACAAACTGGGCTTTATGTATAAACAAACTGGACTTATGTATACAGGAAAGAATCCGCCACTGCAAATTCGAACCATCCGGTGCAGCATAAAACGGCCGCGATAAGACAATTTCCAAAGAGCTCTGTCATACCCAATCACAGAGGATGCAAAGGAGAGAAATTGCGACAACATTTGCGTTGGCCAGATCTAATAACTTTCCGGACACCATCACCAGGTCTATACTGAACGAAGTTAGAAGAGCAGTGCGGTCATTCACCACATTTACCTTTATTAGATCAAAAACCCAACAAATCGCCAAGATATTCCGGGACCTTGGGATCTCGTTCAGGGCTAAAGATAACAACCGATTTGTTTTAAACCCACGACGACAGGACGACGAATTGGACATTTACAAAGGCTCCGGAGTCTACGAACTCACTTGCCCCGATTGTAGTGCCCACTACGTCGAGTCGACTGTTCGATCATTCCACGAACGATTCCGGGAACGCAGGCGGCCATGGACCAATAAAGATCATAAGTCTGCCTAGGCAAACCATGTAATTAACAAGAAACACCGCTACCTTACACGACTGAGGTAAGAATGTATTGACTGACATTAAAATGTTATAATTTTTAATTATAATGTTTTTGATTTTGTCCAGTATTAATTTATCGATTTTTTTAAAAAATATATCAGGATACTTCAACGTTATATTAAAATATATGAAAACCTAAAATGAATTAAGACATTTACACAATTTTTCATAATATGAACTGAAAAAGCAACAGTTATCGGTTATTTACATTTAAAGAGGAAAGCTTTGCTTCTTTTTAGTTTCGATATCGAAATTAATTTGGTGAAAATATTTCTCCTGGTGGTTGACTTCATAGTCCAACACCAAGGGACCTATGAACATCTACTCTTATATGGCATGGAAAAGTGGCGTGTCGTTTCTCCTATCTTCCTCATATTGACAAATGTTTCGTTTATGAACCTAACCAGAAATTATGCAGTCTAAAAGAAATCCACTTAGTCTTGAATAGACGATCCTCTATCTAAAATCCAATACGTTGCAAGAAACAGTAGCTATGACATAATCCACATATAATAATTCTCTTATATTACCTGAAAGAATTTTAGGCTACAACGGAATCCCTTTTATTCGAGCCCTATATTTTATAATTTAATGCTATGAACTCTTATAACATGTTTAACTTATGAACTAAACTTTATTGTACAGAGTAATATCATGTTTTATATGGGACCAGCAAACATTTTCTCATAAGGTCTTAGAAGGGATCCTCCGCGGATATGGACATTATTTGTAGATTGGTAAAATCAATTTTTCAAAATTACAAGACAATAAAAATCCTTACTCTATATACAATAAATAATATAAAAAAATAATGCGAAGTTCTCTCACGGAAGTTCTCTACCACGGTTCTCTTACATAAAAAAAATTCATGACCTGATTAGTTAAACCTTTTATTATAAAAATAATAAAACAATATAGAAATTTACTTAATATTTTGCCTATAATCATTACACTCCTTTTACTTTTTTTAAAAAATAAAGTTTATATAGTAATACAACACACACGATAAATATAAAGAAATTTGATGTTACCTTATGAAAAGTGATGTACTCACGCCTTTTTCAATTTCTTTTTTGAAGTTATCACGACAAGCTTCTACATTTGCTAATATAAGGATAGGCAAAAAATTAATATACAAATACGCATCTAACAACATCAATCAGCTTTTTTACTTAGTTAATTTACGATAATTATTACGAACCAACAACATCAAAAAAAAATCGCTTTCGCTTCTGAGCGTTTCGCTTTCGCTCCGTAGCGCGAAACTGAAAAAACACTTTTTAGCCATCGGCGGTCGATATATTATTCGCCAATGAAGCTATTAATATCACTTTTTAGCGTACATGTTACAGTAGAATCAAATTTACTTTTGGCACAGAAGATATCTTGAAGATTTATTTATTTTGTAATCAAAATGAATAGAATTCGAAACAAATTATCTGGAGCGAAAGTAGCCACGATAGTGGAGTTGAAGATAGTAGCCAGCGTCTCTGCTATTAGAAGCTGAAATTACTGCAGTACGGTAATGTAAATAAGCATTCATCGTCCTATAATTTAAATAGTCAATTAATCTTCGCACGTGAACGTCGTTTTGCTATGCGAAAATTTTGCTAAGGAGCATCGCCTGACAGTTACAATACACACCAAACAAGACAAAGTATCGAAAGAGGTGGAAGTGTTCAGCACCCATTTCAACGTACCCAACTTGGAACATAACTTGCAGTACTTTTAGTTGGCTTCACTACAAGGCCTGGCACAAGGTCGTTGAAACGATTACACACACTTTTTTCCTCGATGGAAAGTCGATGGAAATGAACGGCAACCAACCACCTAGTGAGATAACTTAGAGACGTCAGCGTCACATGACAGGCAGTGTATTTCTTCTCTTCCGTTGAGGACGTCGTGCGAGCTCATAAACGCAATGGCAACGGTGGCGTCGTCGTCGTCACCACTCATCCTCCGCCTTCTTTCCTCATCCGTCAAAGTGATCAATCGTGCTGGACAGATCATCAGAGATGTCATGAACAAAGGCAATTTGGGAATAGTTGAAAAGGTGAGAATTTTCGTTATCCTTTGCAACTGCTCGCAAGTAATCGCTGCTTGTTTTGCATAAACGGTCTTAAGAAATAGCATGTAATCGATCTGGACACTGGAAATGATATTTTTTTTCATTATCATTTTTAAATATTCTAAATGAAAGCAGAGTTGTTTGTTACGTACATTTAATCTTAGCTATCCGCGCTAATGATTATAGCGATTCACTCATCCTTAAAATGTCTAATGCAATATTAATTGTAGACTTCAGTATTTAAAAAAATACGTGCAACATGCTTGAAATCAAATCAAAAAAAAATCACGGAAATTATAACGAATGCATAAATAATTATTTTTAGATAAAATATTTAATCATATGCTGTTTTATCTGTTTTCAAAATAATCGATATTGTTGCTCCTAACTTTTGTTGCTGGCGAAAGTGTTTATCTCAAGTTGTATCCAAGGAAGAAACGCAAGTCATGCTTTACCGATGAAAAAATTGATATTTGCGGTTTCGATCTTATTTGTCGAGAAGTTCGCGTGAAAAATAATCACATAAGCTACAGTTGGCCTGATTTGACATTAATCATATCAGCTGATAATCGTCAACTATTATTATTAGTATGCTTTGTTAACACGTTAATTTGTTAACCTAGGGAACGCTAATCTGAAGGCTTACCAATTTTTCATACATTATAAAGTGAAACCAGACAGCTGGAGTACCATACCATACACTTTATATAAGGACCCACAGTTTTGTAGTGGGTAAATTTTTTGAACGAGATAGAAATGTAGATGTTTTAAAGAATCATCGCACAATCATGTTTTCTTGACCTTTATTTCCCGAAAATAATTGTAAAAAAATGGAATACGGTGAATGATGATTTGTTCTGTTTAATTTTTTTTAAAGCATGCATCAAGAAATTTCTTTAAATTCAATTCCAATTCTTAAAATTTTGATTTGTGGCCATTATATATTGACTATACTTTTTCAATTCACATATGCTTTGAATAAAAGTAAAACTTAAGTTTGGTAGATATAAATTATTAATTAAAAAATAAATAAATTTTATTATCTTATTCCTCAAAGAAACATTGGTAAATTAAAAAAAAAAAATAGATAAAACTGAAAAAAATAAAAATAGGCAAAACCATAATTAAAAATTATTGTAAAAGAAATTTAAAAAAAAATGGTTTACTGATTTACTTAAATACAGCAATGAATTAAACCCTTATTCATATAAAATAGCTAATCTTGTAAACATTTGTTTTTCTGGGCCATGTTCTCGAGTTACAGGAGTTGAAATTGTTAAAAATGTTGAGATTTCCAAAATACTAATTGTAATTTAAAATTTCTTGTTTCACAGATAAGTTGAGTAACAGTTAATTGGTGGAAATTAACCTCTTCAAAAAAAAAACATCTTGGTAGAAATGGCTATTACAGAATGACACAGCATTAATTTCCCCCTTCTGTCTTAACAAGGTTACCACTGAGGCATATCTTTATGTTGACACAAAGGGAGTGCAAGATGTAGTTTCCAAATATACAGTATTTAATGTATAGATATATGATATTGTTTTATGCAGACCTAGTTTGTAATGGTGAAATTTTTTCATTACTGGATTTCTTTTAACAGTCAACTGCTGTTTTGTAAAATTAATGTGTTCACATAGTTGTGTTAATTTTCATTCCATGATGTCTGTTCCTTAACATGGTTAAAAACTGAAAATTTGACAAATAGTTATATTGGTTGTGAGAACATAAATTCTTAGTTTTCACATAAACTGTGTTTCAGCTTTAAAAGTGTATTTTAATGTTTGATGAAGGTTATGTTTTTGTTTTGGGGAAGAATAAGTTGTCATCGATCCTGTGTACATGTGTCAGGTTTCAGCTCCCTAGCTTGTCGGGAAGTTGGTTTAATATTGATTACAAGATTTGACCTAAACAAACTAACATTGCAAGTTTAATAAAAGCTTTAAAAAAAATAATAAAACTTCCCATGAGAGAGAGAAAAATTTCAAAAAATTTCATGAGTCAAAACCACTTTTTGTAAAATTATGATTTCTCCCTCCTTCCTATTTCGTAAATCTCAGCCCACGCACTTCAGCGTTAAAGGAAAAAAATAATCAAAATCAGCTTTTAATTGGCAAAGGAAAAAACAATCGCAAGAATGGTGATGATGTTGAAGGAGGAAGGAGGGAATAAAATAGCAAAGATCGTTTCAAGTACTGGTAATATAATATAGTTATGATGACATTTTATTTAAGCATTTAAATATCTTTTATTTTTATTTTTTCATTTTTGCTAGTTTACAGATTGATATTGCTCAAGATTATTTGATTTATTTATTTATTTATTTATTTATTTTTTTTAGGGAATAAATGATTTACAAACTGAAGCAGATCGCTCTGCCCAGCGATGCATTGTTTCATCTTTAACGAAGCAGTTTCCAAAAATCAGTATAATTGGAGAGGAGGTTAAAATTTTCATTTGTATAATCATTTTTTTATTGAACTCGTTTATTCAGTCTTACTCTTTATCGGGAAGAGCTTGTTTGTAGTTATTAAAAAAAAAAAAATGCTTTTGATGCGTTTTTAAACAGGTGCAAGAGGCAAAAATTTATATTTAGCTATTGACAGAAAATTTTTCTTAGTTTCCAAATACCGTTTCGACAAGCAGATTTTGCATGTTGTACTAGAATTCTCATTATCCTCCTAAAATTTCTCATGAAATAATATTTTGAATTTACAAATACATACTCCAAGAGAGTGCTCGATTAAAATTACACACTCATTTTTTTTTTTCCGCAAAGAAAAAAAATCAAGCACTATATGTTAATACTGTAATTAAAAAGTTGGTAATAAATAAGCATGAACTCTCCAAATAATATCAGAAAATGTTTATGCAATACCAGACGATTCAGAAGTTCCTCTGAGATTTTGGAAGCCGATAAACACTAACATAAAGTCAAAGGAATAGAAAATCTCCAAGCTTGTACATTGCAGGCATTGCTGGGCTTATACATAAGCAGACTAAGCACGTGCTTAAGGCCCAGTTACAGTAGGTATGTGAATAGGGGCCCCCGAATCCTCAGAAAAACAGGATTTATACTGAGGAAGGTGTGCAGTGCTTAGGGCCCCTAAAGGTACTAGTCCGGCCCTGATTGCAGGTAGACTAAACGTCCATCCTTGGTGTATGGCAGAGATCAAATCCTGTATTTAATTATCTACTACACGTGTCCTGACACGTGACAGTTGATGCCAATAACTGCATGACTCGCTTAACTCCATAAAAATTTTTTATGGGGTTACGTCAAAGATCGTGCCCCCTTTGCCATGTGACTTAGCATTCGTGCAGTCGCTGGCATCAATTGACCATCAGATGTTGGGATGATGGCTGCTGTCATCAACGGTGGACATACAGAATATCTGAAAAGTTATTACAAAAATTGGGAGAGATTCTCTATACCATTGATACCAGCATTTCCATTACATCTATGATGATTACTGTTCGATCGACTACCAAAACTTTGAAGAACTTAATGAATCACCCTGTATATCATCATCAGCTAGTCATGCCATTTTGTGGTGGTGGTTAAATCTGTAATCATATGACAGGAGCAACAGCAACCATATTTATTAATATGGCAGGACAATACTAGATTAACTTCTTGCCTAAAATAGTTTCTATAATGAAAGGATGCTCAATGCATGCTTTGTTAAAATGTTAAAGTACAGTATAGTGAACTCTTGGCTCTTGTTGTTCATTAAAACCCCAAAGAATTCACTTTCTTGATTAGTAAAGATGTGAAATTTAAATGCATGCAGATTCTCAGGAAATAATGCCTGACGTTTTTGAATTGAATCGTCCAATTTTTCAGACTCTAGAAGATCCAGAAAATGTTAATGAAGATTTCATAGTTTCAGATTTTGATTCAGAGATCCTTAAATTAAAATGCCCAGAAGAATTAAAATCTCTATCTGATGACGATGCAAGTAAAATTTACAAACTTTAAATTTATTTTAACAAGGATTCCCTCCCTTCCTAAATTCTTTCCTCACATTTTACAGGTAGTTATTTGGGTTGATCCTGTTGATGGAACTTCTGAATATACTCAAGGTAAAGGCTTTTACATCACCGTGGAGGTAATACCTCAAATGCATTTTAACATTAGTATTGGCTTTTATGATTTACAAGGATAAGTTACCGTATTTTATGGTAATTAGGACACAGCAATGGATAGGCTAGTGCTGAAATTCATCATTATCTATAACATAAAAAAAAAAGCTAGTTTGGCCACAGCATTGGGTAGGCCACATCCATCCCCCTCCTCCTCCAAGAATCTACCCTAAAAATTCTCTTCCAAATTTAACAGATTGTTCACTTTCTTCAACATCCTTTGCTTCTTCATTTTCATCATAAGGAAGGCCAGCAACACAGAAACAATGGCAGATTTTGAAACAGATTCCCAGGTGTTGTCTACCCATGAGCATATGATTGCACATACATTTCAAATGGTCACCTTTTGTATATTCATGAATACCTTCACTCATCCAAGTGGCCTTTTTTGTAGGACAAAATGCAACCAGACGAAATTCACTCGGACAAAACAACTTTTCATTGTAAGTTCAATCAGAAAAATATTTTAATAGATTGCCCTCAGCTTTGGTTAAGCTGCCCTACAAAAAATTTCACTTTAATTAGTCCGTGGCCATAAAAATTTTCACAACTGTAAGATATGGTAGTTTTGCCTTGTGGCTAATGTAACAAGTTATACATGTACTAAAGACGTGCTCGATCTGGGAATATTGGAGGGTATCTTGATCCAAAGAAAACATGTTAGCATCATTCAATTCATTAAAATATTTTTAAAACTGACATTTAGCAAATAGGAGTAGCCCCTCCCCCCCCCTCCAGAGCGATTTTTGGTCAGCTCAAAAGCAATCTTGGCAGCCAGCATTTTGAACATAAACAGTAGAAACGAACGTTATTTTCACTGAAGTCAATCCTTGGACCTCTTAAAATGTTCCTGTTGACACTTCAGAATAATCTTGTAATATTTGATATAGTTTATCATCTTAATTATGTTTAAATATTACTCTTATTTTTAGGTCTATTGGATCATGTAACAGTATTAATTGGAATAGCTGTGCATGGCAAAGCTGTTGGCGGCATTATTCATCAGCCATTCTTTAATTATCAGTCTTCTAATGAATCCAATCAACTTGGTCGAACCTTGTGGGGTCTAGTTGGTCTTGGTGCATTTGGCTTCAAGCAGATTCTGCCTCCTGAAAATAAACGCATCATCACGACCACACGATCTCATCTAAGTCCGGAGGTTCAAGCAGCTTTGGATGCCATGGAAGCAACAGAGATCCTGCATGTAGGAGGTGCAGGACACAAGGTGATATATCATTTTGGATGCTTTGATATTGTCCAGCAAACTTCCTATGGCAATAAGGTGGTTTTTTCTTTTTATTCTTTTTTGCAGGTCTTGCTTTTACTAGAAGGAAAAGCTCATGCATATGTATTTGCCAGTCCTGGATGTAAAAAATGGGACACTTGTGCTCCCGAAGCAGTTTTGAAATGCGTTGGAGGACGATTAACTGATGTCCATGGTAATGAGTTAGAGTATCACAAAGATGTAAAACACCGAAATAGTGGTGGTGTATTGGCAACTTACGATAAAAGCATCCATGAATGGTATTGCAAAAGAATCCCAGAAGCAGTGAAAAAGACTCTTAAACCTTAAATTATATTTTAAATCCACAACGGTATGGTGATGGGAATAGACAAGTGCAGTATTAGAAGATCCTGAAAGTAAAATTAATTCTGCTTTGAACTCTTTGAGGTGGAGACTTTCTTATTCTACATATCAACCTGTTGCAATCAAAAATGTGTAAATATTTATCAATCATAAAGAAAATTGTCCACTTTATTACATTAAATAAACATATCCTGTTTCCACTTCAATGTGGAGAGTAAACTACAAAATAGGAGGCAGTTCCTCAAAGAAGTTACAATTGATAGACAAGCATGGGCATCTGCTGAAATTTTTCTGGAGGGGGGGGGGTATAAAGGCAAAAGTTCCACAAATTTAACTATCATAATGATCTGATGTGAGGAAGAGGGGGTGCCCATGTAAAAGAGATAAATTTACTTCAGCAAAGTTCATAAATTCATTTATGTATATTCTTTCAAAAAGGATTTGGCTGCTACTTATTAAATGCAATTAATTTGTAAATTTTACCCAAAAACATGGTAAATAAATTTAATATTCCCTATCCTTTTAATTTGTTGCATGCTTTACAAAGTAATCACTTGAATTTAAGATAATAATATTCAATAAATCCAAAATTTAATCTGTGGTGTCCATTTTATAATCTCTTTTTGGGATTGCAATTATTTCTCTTGAATTGGGAGGGGGAAATCCTCGTCCTAAGCAGGAACACAAAATTCGGATTCTTATATATAAACACGGAGATACAAAAACATTACAACAGGAAACATTTCCACATTCATCCTTACCTTGAATTTCTTGTTATTTGCAAACTGAAGAATTCATTGCAATCCCATTTCATTTTTGTTGTTTTCAGAGAGTGAAATAATTCGCCATTCTTCATAATTAAACAGAAAATACAAATCTGTTCAGTTGTAAATGTTTCCTTTGAAATGATGAAATGGTAGGTTGTTCTGCCATGAAGAACACTAGTTACAATTGAAAGGTTCCTTACGGGGTAGAGAGAATCACAATTTGTCGAGGCCAATACTAATAATGGAGACTGTCTATGGCACGAAAGTCTTGCCCATCTGAGACGAGCAGAAGACGTCCTTCCACAGCACCAAGACTCCATCTAGCAAACAGTTACGTTTTTATTTTCATTCAAATGTTTTTAAGTTCATGTAACCTCTTAACTTGGAACAAAGTTATAAAACATCAGAAAATTTACTATGGCATCATTTATTACATAAGTAATTCACATAAATAATAATAACAACAACAGTCTAAAAAATACTCTCCCATTCTCCACCCTATTATTAACCATTTTCAGTAAAACTTTATAATTTGAAGCTTCCGACAAATTAAGAGAAAGATACAAAATTTAATTGATGGTATATTCCTGGGAAATATTTTGCTTGTCAAAGAGTGAGATAACTTTGATATCAAGTTTGTTAACTTGATATTATTCATCTGACAATTCTTTGCAACTTCTGCCTTTAAAGATGGTTTTAATCACAAAGCTTCAAATTAACAAGATTTACACATACTTAATAAAATGCCACTTAAAATAAAACTGGCCTAACTGCTAACAGTTTAACAATATACTCAACAAACTCTCAATATGTAATGACAATCGGTGAGGATTTTTTTAAAAATTCATTTCAGATTATAAAAAAAAAAAAAAAAGTTGAAAAGATCAAAGCCTTCCATTAAAAATAAAAAAAAATTTGAAACATTAAAGGACTTGATAAAATTTTCAATTTTTGCTATAGAATCCATTCCTTCAGACATATAATAAAAATCAATAATGAAAAATTTACTAGCCTCTTTACAAAATGTTATGCTTACATCCAAGTTAAAATAAAGGATCAGCTTTATTCTCACAGCACTAACATAAAAATATGCATGTTGGTTGATACAATTATTTCTGCATTTTCCCTTTTGTCATAATTTATAAGGTGTAAAATAATTTCAAGCAATAAATTCAAAAATAAATCTTATTAAATATACAACACAATAACAAAGCACAGATTTATCAAATTTCAAAAGAAAAAAATTAAATAAAACCTTAACATCCTTACTTATTTCAAAATTGTTTACATACAGCACAGACGAATCTCTGCCTAGCGATGATAGGTTAATGAATGAGGGGAATATACATTAAAAAAAAATAATATTCAAACAACAAAAGAAAAAAGCTGCAAACCTTTTCTTTCTTTCTTCATTTTTTATAGAGTACAAAGTTTACAGTAAAGTTTATACAATGAAAACGATGAACAATGATATTTATATAAATGGAAAAGGTTTTGTATATTGTTTTTTTGGGTTTTTTTTTTTTGTCTGATGTGAAACCGAGATTATTTTTTTTTTGTATTTATTATTACTACAATGAGGGCAGTGAAGAACAGTTCAAGAAGGAAAAGAAAATCAATCTAAACTATAAATAATGCACAGTTTCCTTTTCTTCCCTACAAAAATATCAAAGGATAAATATTCGATCCAACAAGAATCGTTTGTAATAAATCTTAGGAGCAAGTCATTAACACTCAATAAAAATTAAGTAAACCTGATACAGAATTTGTAACAACAATTTACCTTGTACTTTGGATACAGGAGATAGTAAATCTTTCATGCCAAACTTAAAAATTCTAAATTTAAAGTTGAGAAACATTATCATTCATCAGAACAAAATGTAATCATTGTCCTAAATAGAAAGCAATCAAAATGGTCTTAAACATTAGAAAATTTATAAACTGAAGGCTAACTCTTAACAGTTTTTAATGGTAAGGAAGGATTTTTGAAAGATAACCCAACACTTCTCGCATAAATTTCCTGACAATACACTGAGAGAAAAATAATAAAAAAAAAAATTGCGATGGAATAGATAAGGGAAGAAAAAGAATTTGAGCACAGCAGATTAAACAAAGAAAACTTATTATTCATTGTGAACAGTGACAAAATGACAGCTTTTCTTTTCCCCCACGAACCTAAGTTTGAAATGCACGCCAACTTACAAAACCTTTTTTTGGCATCGGATTTTTGATATTCAAGTTTCGAGAAAATTCTGAATGAAGAACAAAATATGCAATTCTTCGATTTGTGGAACACACTATTTAAATTTTTTTAAAATTCTAATTCCTTTTAATTTTTTTTTTAATTAACATTTTTAAATAGTTATCCCAATTGCTTAACTTTATCATGAGGTGTGATACATTACACAACAATCCCTACTTACCCCTATCCCACCCTCTGATAATGACACACCAAAGGCGAGCCATAAAAATGGATTTATTCCATCTACAGAAAAAAATTATGTTAAAATCAATTTAAAAAAAAAAAATTTATATTTCAATAGATAAAAGATAAGCAAAATGGGTTTTGTTTATCTTCAAGCCATAAAAGGAAAATATGTACAATAAAGTTTTGAAAAGTGCAAAGAGACAGGAATTTTATCTTACAAGGGGTACTTAGTTTATTTTAGCATTCAGTAGCAAAAGAAAAAATAAATAGGGATGAAACTTTTTGGAGAAAGAAAGAAAATTTTAACTCGGATAGCAATACATGAGAAAATGAAATTAAAAATTGTACAAATATACAGTGTAACAAATAACTGAGATTTTTTTTTTTCAGAAAAAAAAATATATATATATATATATTATTGTAATCTGCAGCTGTCTATTAAAAATACACACATTTATGTTGAATTATTTTAAAAATTATAGTTTGTAAAAAAAATTAAATTAATAGTCTACATACATATATACGCACAGTAAAAAAAAAAAAGAAAAAAAGAAAGAAAATATTCAACATATGTATGTATGTATTTATGTATATATGTACATGATTAGTTCATATATACAGGGCAACACGCACGTTATCAACGTGTAGAACATCCAAAAAGTCTAAAACAAAAGAGGAAACAAAAGAAAAAACCCTTTGTTATTCATTTTAAAGCATTTACTGAATTTCTTAGTGTTTGAGTCAGCTGCCATGTGCAAGAGTACCAAGTGCAACACTTGTCGTCCTCTAAAATTTCAGACTGAAATTTATATATAAAAAAAAAGAAATCAACCAACTAAACTAACAGATTTCTCAATGTTGACAAACTCCGCTATTTTTTTAAATTTCTTATACATGTATTAAAAAAAAAAAATCTCGTTCATTTTAAAAAATAAATAAAAAGACAAATTTTTCTCTTCTCTTGTCATATAATAATCAAATAAAAGGTAATCCAGTCAGTTCAGAAATGAATACAAGATATCAAAGAGGAAGGGATTTTGTTTTTTCCTTTTCTTTCTTTCTTTATCTTTTTTTTTTTTTTTTTTTTTTGAGTTGAAACAACACAATTAACATTGTTGTTTGTTCTGCCATTTCACACAAATACGAACCTGAGAGAGAGGAACGAGAGGCTCTGCTTTATCAGAATGAAAGCCAACAGAACAGGAGCCTTTCTCCCCATAAACAATGATTTCATTAAACATAACTGCACAATTCACAAATGACGTCCTCAGAGTGACGACACTTATTTCCAGTTATAACTCGAGCAAGGCTTAGTTTTATCTTTAACAACGTAATATAGAATGTATTCCAGTTAGATGCTATTTATAATTTGTTTACAGTTTATTAAAATTAGGTCATTTTCATGGTGACCGAACTGGATAAATAAAGCTTAATAAACAAATATTCACAAATTAAAAAAATTTGTGTGAAAAACTTTCCAAATTGTTTTCAAAAACAAAACAAAAAAAAAAAACAAAAACAAAAAAAAACAAAAACAAAAAAAAATAAAAAATAAATTAAACAGACTTTTATCCAAGTAACGTACATTAAGTACAATACTCTGCTATTCAACATCTATCTATTTCAAATTATTAAGGAAACTGACTAATAAGTCAGTTTGTTACCAAGTACGAGGGGCAGAAGTAATTTTAAATTGCAATTTAAAAAATACAATGGTTAGAGATTATCTTGTTTTAACAATTAATGGGATAGCCAGTGACAAATCTGTTAAAACCAGAAATAAGCATCCAAACCAAAACTCTGGGCATAATATCACAACAGATGTTGCAACAATTTATGTGGATTTTTTTGCTTTTTCTTTTCTCTCCCTGAAATGAGATTTGATAACCAGTCCACATTTTAAAAATAATGATTAATGAAAAACATTAATATTAAAAAAAAAAAAAAAAAACAGAATGTAAACAATTTACGCCAGTGATCATCAATCTTATAATTACGCCAATTGTAGTCACTGGATGTTCCGATGAAAAATCCAGCAAACACATCCCCATTCCCCAAATGAATACATAAAGATAATTTAATGTTAATTTTTAACTCGTGTCAAAAATTAAAAATAAAACAAATCTGATATTCTTAAATTGCGTCACTTTTAAAAACAGCAATAATAATGTTGACGGACTAGATTATTTTTCCCCAACAAATTAATATTCAAAATAAACAAAAACATCAACAGCAGCATCACCAGCTTCTTTGGCACCAAGTTCTCCTGCAAGGAGTGAGCAGTTGTTCACTAAGAACACAAGTTCAAACACAGTCCAACTAAATGAAAGTAAAAAATAAAATAAAAACATAAGCTATATATGAGAAAGAAAATAAAATGTATTTTGAAGCCCAATTAAAAACTTGTTTCAAAGCAATTAAAGATGAAAGATGTGAAAATACAGAATTCAAAAATTAGATACTTTAACCGGCGTAAATTCATAGATCGTTTTTAAAAACATAAAAAATAAAACTATTTTCTATGTAAAACAATAACTATTAGGTATCGAAGAATTGGAAATCACTTCACTGCTTCTTTCGGAGCAAAAAAACACACACAAGCACACACACACGCACTTTTCTCTTGGGTTTTTTCTGATGTTTTCCTTTTTTTTTTTTTTTTTTTTTTAAATATATTTTTGTTCAAGCAATTCAATGTAAAAAATAATTTTTTACTTTCTTTTCTGTGATAAATTTTTTAAGTAAGTATTTGTTTTGACACTATGAGGCAGCTTCGTGTCTCCCACCACATATCCCACATCGAATGCAGCACTTGTGGCAAGCCCTTAGAGGAAGGTAGCAGCAAAGACAGGGCAAAAGAAATGAGAGTAAGGTGAGGCCAAACCAGCGTTTGCTGCAATGGTCATCAGACATGTCACAGGAGCATGGTTGCTCTGTGAAGTCCCCTTCGGCATCTGACATACAATGGTATACCATACACTGGGCACACGAGATGCACGTACTGTATTTGATGCACGAGCGAACGTGGTCAGGAGCATATTCGCAATTGCCCCTCTCGTTGTCCTCTTCTGAGAACATCTCGTGGCAATATCGACACCTGGTGCGCTCCACCAGGAGATGCTTATGCTTGTCTTTTCTTTTCATTTTTTTCTTTTTAGTCTTTGTTGGTAATAAAGGTGGTTTTAATTCAAAATTAGATTTCTTTGTACTACTTAAAGGATCCATTTTTTCCTGTTTTAATGCATCCACTAACGGATATGAGTATTCATGTGCCGATGGTCTGTCTCTAGAAAACTGAACATACGAATACGAATCACTTTGAATGATCTCTATCTTGTCATCATCTCTCGTTATTTGCTCTTTTTTCTCTTTACTCTGAGATTTATCTTCATTTTTCACCCATATTTCTTCAGTTTCCTTGGGACATTGCTCAGCACTGACGACACTGCTGCCATTGTGGCCACTACTACTTGTCCCGCTACTAATTGGAGTTACAGGACTGGTTCGCTGGGGCCGAGACACATAATGCATTCGGTGAAGGTGGTGGTTGTTAGAATGAGGATGAAATGGTGATGATGAAATGGCTTCTGCAGAAACACTAGCTGTAGCAGTTGTTGGATATCCGACTCCAAAATTGCAACTGTTTGTACTCGATCCTGATGACGAACGTGAATCTCCTTGTTCTACACCCATTGGAAGCTCCAGGGCCTGAATTAAAAGAATAAAAAAAAATTTATAACAAAAATCAACTTTGAAAAATAAAACTTATATATATTAATAAAAGTCATTGTGTATATACACGATAATCTCTACAACCACGAAACCAACGGGCAACAAATACAGGGCGATTCAAAATTATGTCCGGCATTTCAAAATTTTACTATGCATTTATTTTAAGACAACAGTCAATCTCATCCCAAACTCCTTTCAGCATGTCTGCTGTTACTAGTCCCGTGCTTCTGCGTTTACAAAGATATCCAGTTTTCAGAAATTGATCATACCACTTACGGATGCTTTTGTCAGTAAGGCAATCTTTATGAAATTGCCTATGAAATGTCTGCTGGACTAAAATTATAGAGTTTACGTTTGCATACTCCAAGATGCAATATGCCTTTTCATATGCCGCCATCTTTACTTTTATCGCGACACTAGCACCACCACAGCCTCCAATTGCGGGAAAGTTAAAATATTTGAGTTTTCCTGCATTTTAAACCCGGTCTGGTTAGTTTAAAATATTATAAAATAAATGCGTAGTAAAATTTTGAAATCCTGGACATCATTTTGAATCACCCTGTATATTTTCTAAGAAACTTTTTTCCCTACTTTACCATGGATTTCCGCGGATTACATGGGTTTTAAGAGTGAAAAACCACCCATTTTTCATGCAACAATACATAATTAAATTTCTAAATTCAACAATAATACTACTATAATAATATGACAACCCATCAATAACAACCAACAACTCTCTCTTATACCCCGTCCACACTGCTGGGCTAGCTTATTGTTGAGCTAGCTTATTCGATAAGCTAGATATCTTGGCTTAAGTTGTAGGCTAGGTCGTTCGCACTGAAGTGCTCTAAAACTAGCCTACAGTTCCAGACCTCACTAATCGATATCGGAAAATACCATATATCCAGGAATAATCAGTCATTTGACGCGTCGCAGGTCGTCGATATTTTCGCCCCAAATCTCTAT